>JAVQIZ010094148.1:0-11701 GCA_036023535.2 Galaxias brevipinnis | reverse complement strand
TGTTGTCCTTGGTCATGTGCATGATTTTCAACTTTAACCTAATCTCAACCTAACTATATGAATCGTCATACTGTTTCCCGACACTGGTTGGACGGAGACACCCGATGCTCCTCGTTCTGATTAAGGATTGGTCCAAATTCGCATCCTGCTCCCACTACTAGGTTCAATAGTCCTTCAGCGTGTTACATCCACATCGGTGTGAAAATGGCGAGCTGGTGTGTAAGAGCAGTGAGACAGAGCTACTCTGTTGTAGCATCACCTTTACTTCTAAGGTAATACAACTCCTAATACTGGTATGACAGTGTGTGTTTGGTATGTTTTTTTAGTGTTGATCTTGCTTGAAGAATTATTTTGTTTTGGCCGAACTTGCCTATGTCATTTGCCCTGTGTAGTGTGGTGCTAATCAATGATTGCTAGCTACTAGCTAGCTGTCAGAGAAGACTCTTGAGTCACTACACTTTAGTTATGTAACGTTACTTAAGAAAGTAGGACAAGGACAATACACACCATTTAAGGTGCTTCTTTTATGAAAGTGCGAAAACTATAAATACATAAGGTGTGATGTAATGGACACTTAGTAAGTAGGCTCGGTAGTTTGGTGTTACAGTAAGCTGATGACATAACGTGAAAGATGCAAAGCCATAGTAGACATGCTCGTTTGCCTAAAGGATATACATATCTAACTGTTAACAGGCATTGCTACTTGCAAAATGTCTGAATTTGATCTCTCACGATTGTTTGTCGAAATAAAATGTATTTTATTTTCAGGAAGGCTTTCATTACAAAAGCTATATGAGTTCGAGTTGATTTACCTGGATAACATTAACTTGACTGTTTGCATATATCGTGTGTTTCTTTCTAGGGCATCTCCACGGCTGCTATGTTCTGCAGCACAGCAGAAGAGCGGCCAGGGGGCGGAGGAAGAGGCCAAGCCCGAACACAGTGCTGCAGAAAATGCCCTGGTTGAGGAGAAGACTCAGCTCGAGGAACAGCTCAAGGAGCTTACCGTAAATCGGAATTATTTCTTAAGACAAATTTACCTGAGCTCGTGTAAATACAGAGAATGTTTAGTTAAATCTTGCAGAAATTATAGTAATATTTCAAATAACATTATTACTAATAAAACATGTATTGTCCAGTGTATTGTTACTATCACCACTAACTTTAGCTTCTTTTCACAGGACAAGTACAAGCGGGCTCTAGCAGACACAGAAAACCTTAGAACCAGAAGTAAGAAGATGACAGACGATGCAAAGCTATATGGTGAAACTCCCATTTGTTTGGAATCTTTTGCTGAAAAAAGTTCCTGCTTCTCATTTGATATAGCAAGTGATAATGACTTGCATTGTAGCTATGATACTATTGACTCCTACCCATTTTTTAACCCCTCCCTCAACCAGGAATCCAAAGTTTCTGCAAAGACCTGTTGGAGGTAGCGGACATCTTGGAGAAGGCAACAGAGAGTGTGCCAAAGGAGGAAGTGAGCACCAAGAACCCACACTTAAAGAACCTGTATGATGGCCTGGTGATGACCGAGGTCCAGATGCAGAAGGTCTTCACCAAGCATGGCCTAGTCAAGCTCAACCCAGAGGGGCAGAAATTTAACCCTTACGAGCACGAGGCCCTGTTCCACGCCCCCGTGGAAGGCAAGGAGCCTGGCACAGTGGCTGTGGTGACGAAGGTGGGTTACAAGATTCACGATCGCACCCTCAGGCCGGCATTGGTGGGCGTGGCCAAAGGTCCCTAGAGATGAACCCCCTTGGGTACAGTGACATTGTGTTGGTTTGTTGTTGCCTGGACGACAGATTTCTTTGTTTACCCCAGGCGGGTCAGGACGCCCCACTACCTTTCTCATACCTTTCTCCCCCTAACCCTCACCCAATGGTGCCTCTGGAAGGTGGGACTCCAACTTGACTGATTTCTGTATCTAGACAATACCAAGTCTGTACAAGACTTTAACCATGTAATCCCACCTTAAGTAAATTTAAGCAGAGGTAACACTTATCTGGCATTGAGCACAGTCCTAGTTTGATCCGAGTCGTTGCCGTCCACCACCAGGGCCAGATTCCAGTCATGGTTCATCTAACTCATTGATGGGGAACTTGTTAATCCAAACTGATTTTGTTTAAGTTATGGGATGAGCCACATTACATATGACGAGTCTTTGTGTACACGTGTAACTAATATGGACACAACACAGATGAGTTCTCTGTGGCTTAGTTGAACTTGTGAAAAAATTCTATCTAAATGCCACCACCAAGCCTTGTTGCAGTCAAGGTGTGTGGAGATGTTTTAAATATTTTCTGGTGTAAACCAACTGTGGTTGGTTCAGTTAAAAAAAGTTGCCCCACTAAATATGTTTGGGATGAGAAAAGTGGTTAATTTAAAACTGATAGGGGTAACGTTTACCTTGAGCCTGGGGTAGGTTTCCCTTTGGTCATGACATACTGGTTTAATTCTAGTTATTACAACGATTGATCACATCCAATGCAATGAAGACTTAGGAAAACCTACCCTGATGAAAATATGCTGTCTATCTTTGTTATGTCGTCAGTCACAGCTACTGATAAGATCCGTAGAAGATCAACATTTGTGGGCATCTGTTCCATCAGTGCCTCAGCACCTGAAATAAATTAGGCTTATTACCTTGTATTAGTCGTCTTGTTTGTTTCCATGCATTCACACTTGCACCATGCAAAAAAGCTTAGACACCAAAGCCCCAACACAGACTACTTAATGAAAAACACTGGACATCTAATTGGTATAAGCACTTGCACTTTTAATGCACAACATCCACACCAGGTCATGTCCACCACACGTCAGGGCCGTGGAAAAGCCCAACAGTTTTAACCATCCCAACCTAACGAACAAATGCTTAGATTCTGAAGCACACTACAGATACATGTGAACAGCATGCCAAGACAACACCCAAGGCATTTGAGAAGAGTTCGTGTTTGCACATTTGAGAATTTCCTGTTTTTACTACAAAAGTTATAAAAAAAAAAAAGTCCTGACATAAAATACTGTACAATTCACAGATCACTATTTATATTTTCTTTTTCAATTTATCTTACAAAAAATATTTACACATGGTAAGCAATATCCCCCACAGAAATACAATCGAAAATACTTTCCTCCATTGAAAAAAGCATTTGGAAGCAATCTGAATTCCCTTGCAGTATACAATTTTGGAACCACTGAACACTTGGCTGTACGAATGCAAACTAAAAGAAATGCCAATCTCCATGGTAATCATGAACTGTAAAATAAAGTTTTTAATCATTAAACTATGAGTAACTTAATATCTACAACATAAACATGAAAGCTTAAACCTTCAAAAAGACTTTAAATACACTGAAAAACCTTACTCAGTGGTATCCCATACTGGTAAACGTGACTGGCACAAAATGGCATAACCTGAATGGTCCAATAAAATAGTATGCTATATATTTATAATGCCGATGCTTGATATGGGCCTATGCATTGAGGAACAACTAGCAGACCAGTTGAAAAATATGTTTCTAATCATTAGTCAGATTGACTTTAGAAGACGGCCTCTCCCTTGCCTGGGTTCTTAAACCAGTGTACACTGGGTCTGTTGAAGCTTAGAAATGGAGTCTGCTTTAAGGCATTCGTTTTAGAAAAAATGTTTTTTTGAATATTTCATAGTCTGCCATTGATTTTAAGCCAAGTCATGAACATAAAAAAATAGAATCCCTAGAATCAAAACCTAGAATTTTCTTAATAATCTTCTTGCTCCAGATCCACATTTGTATATGCACTCTTATTTTCAACTGGTGCCCAAAACCTCTTACAACATAATTTACATGTAAATTAACCATTTCAGTACCCCTATGGTTGAGGGACACTTCTGAGATACAAGATGAGACTAAGATGTTGTGGGTTTGTTATAATCCTTCAACCTAAATTTAAACTTAAATCAAGCAAAGAAATGTATATTGTCATTGATATCAAACCTATGTGTAATGAAAGCAGTGTGATATCAAAGAGGAAGTAAATATCAAGAATATTTTTCATCTTTGGTGTTGGTTTGGTCCTGTTTGAGGAAAATTAGTTGCAAGAAAATGTTGCAAATTTCTTTTATGTTAAAAATACTGCTATGTGATTGAAGTCAATAAAATTCCATATTGTCACAATGAAAAACCTAATTTGTTTTAGTCTCTAACCTGTTTAAACATCTCATACCCATGTAGGTACTGTAAGGTAATGTATGGCCCAATAACATTAAAATGGCAGCCAATAATCTTTACAGAACATTCCAGCAGTGACAATGTGTTCAATCCACTACTCCAAAAAGGAATAAAAAAAAATACAGACAAAAACTCTTTAAAAAAATCTTTCACACCACGTATGGTTAAGGGTCCTAATGCTATCTTTGAATAGATGGATGTCAAGCCAATAAAATTCCAAAATCTATTATAAGGCTAAGCATGCACCATAAAGGGTAGAACAATCAGGAATCCACAGCAGTTTACGGAAACGCTTCCATTCAGCCAAAAGGCAGGCAAACATTACCTCTTCAATAAAGGTGTGAGAAAACCCAATGGGCATGCTCATTTGGCAAGAAAGACATCTTTAGCTCTGTGCTGGATAATTATTAAACCACAAATTATTTTTCTTTTTGCTTACAACATTTCTTAAGTAGACTGTAAAGAACCCCTCAGAATGGGTGTTTTGAAAGGTTACCGTAACCTTCAATAGTGATAACATTTGTGGCCTGTCGGAACCTTAGCTGCCAAATATTGATCCTGTGAACCAAGTTTTTTCAATTTGGAGAGTACAGTCTAATCTCACTTTCCTTCAGCATAGAGTGACTGTATTGCTTAATGCACATTTATAGGCCAGTGAGAATGATTAATTCTCAGAATAAAAACACAAATTTATCTAATTCTGACACATTTTCTGGCAAATTGAGACTGTGCAATGATGCCCTCAACCCACACAAATGTATCCCAAACATGAACAATCCGTTGATTTGAATGCAAAAATATATTTTTTGTTCCTCTGCCCTTAGTATAGTATCAAAACATGTATCTTTATATTTATGACATCCTTTGATACAGTGTGCCAATTTATAACAAAGCTATCCACGTCCAGCAGTTTTGGCCTACTGGGAGCATCCAGCCAATCACAAACTGTTTATAAGACAATGAGAACCAATCAGAGTCTTTAGCTCTAGGTTCAGGTAAAGGAAATGGTGGGGGGTTAGGACGTGTCCCGAGATATCCAGCCGCTCTCCGTAAGGAAGCTGAAGATGCGCTTCTTGAGAACCTTGTCCAGGTAGCTGGGTAGCCGGCTCTTGGAGGGGATGCCCTGGCGTTTCTGGAGGTGGTCCTTGATGATGATGGTCTTGACAGTGAGGTAGCGAGTGGGGCTGAGGTTGAGCGAGTTGCACAGCACCTTCTCCCGGTCCGACAGCAGTTCGAAGCCCGACAAGTTCTCGATGGCGGCAAACTCCCCGTCCTTACCTTCCTCTTTGACGCTTCCCCCGCCACCAAGCCCACCTATGCCCCCGGCCCCAACGCCTCCTCCTCCCCCCACGCCTAGCCCCCCTCCTCCGCCTCCACCTCCGCTGCCCCTTTTGGAGGGGGTGACACCCTTGTTTTCCTTGCGCTTTTCCCGCTTGTGACGCGCCGCCTCGTACTCGGCTGACTCTTCCAGCCGCGTGATGCCGTTGCGGCGGTAGCGCTGCAGCTCGCGCACCTTGGTCCGCAGCACACGCTCCTTGTGGACGTTCTCAAAGAAGTCCTCGAACTCCCGCTGGGCCATGAACTGGCACAGGGCCCTGAGCCGCACCCGCTGGTCCTTCTCCTCCTTGGTGATCTTGCGCTTTGGCATACTGGACACCGGCACTGGAGCCACCGCCAACGCCGGAACCGCTGCCATGGCCGCTCCACCCCCAGGCACGGCTCCACACACACCACTGGTGCCACTGGCGCCCACAGCTCCCGGCGGCCCCGGCTTCTCTTTCTCCTTGTCCTTCTTGTCGCGACCCAGGAAGACGGGGACCAGATTGTAGTCCCGGGCAATGTTCTTGCGGCGCTGGCGCTCTCGGAGCTTGCGCACATACATGTCCACGTGGGCGCGCTTCATCTCGATCTCCACATCCTCGTCGTCATAGTTCACCGACAGGCCGCTGATGAGCTTCTCCGCCTCCTGGTCGTACTCCATCTCGTAGTCGTCGCGCAGGGGCATGTAGCCCAGTTGCTGCTGCTCGGCCAGTGTGACATCCAGCGGGGGGAGTGGCGTGGTTAGGCTGGGGGAGAGGGGGCCACCGCTGGGGCAGGTGTGGTCTGTCACCCGGTTGGGTATGCTGTCAGGGATACAGGCCTTGCCCAGGTTACCATGGATGTACATGCTGACATAGTGGTCCATGACCTCTTGAGGGGTCCGCGAGGCTCCCACATGAGTGGCCATGTCCTCCTGTAAGAACACAACAAAACATGCAAACAACAGCAATACGTTATTGAGGAACAGGACCTTTATTAGAGTAAATGTTACCTCTCAATGAAAAATATGAATTAGCTGAAAGCAATAGGCTACAACAATGGCCTTGATTAAGCTTTTGATGTAATAACATTATTTTGATTTGCTTCATCGAATGTACCAAAATAATGTAATACTAAAAAAAGATTATAGTAGTATGCTAACACAGTAAAAAATATAAATTATTTCTTTGCAAACTAAACGTGTCTCCCGTTGTAAACGTTGAAATAGGTTGCAGGACAGTCACAAGCCTAAAAGAGGCCATCCCAGGACACTTGAACGGGAACCAGAAAGCTGTCAAACTTAAGTTGGAAGTCTATTTCGTGAAAAGATTTTATAGACACGGTTTATATATGTAGAGGTAGTTACGTTAGACTGCATGTAGTAATGCGTTCGAACTCAAATAAATACGTAGCTATAAAAGTGAAATACCCAGTTTCCAAATCCATATTGCTCGATGGCATCGAGTAGCAACTGCTCTTCCCTGCTAGTCCATCCTCCCTCCGCTTCAGAACCCCAAAGGGTAAAGCGCCCGCCATCGACTTGCTGATAACCGTGCCATCGCCGGTGATTACCAATTTCTGCCCCAGCAGAGAAGCACTCCGGGCATAGTTCGATGTCTGGGCAGTCGGTACAGCGAAGCCGTAGATTTGTAACATCTGCAAGGCAATTCACGCAGTACTTCTTTCCTAGGTCGGCCATGTTGCTGGCTCCGGCTTGTTGTTGGAAGCGGCGCTGCTGCGGGAGGAGGGCATGCGTACTGGAGTGTCTCTGGTCTGACTGCTGCGACTCATTAATATTAATGAGCCTGCCTCAAAAAGAATTTTATTGGCTTACAGAATCAGTTTCCAAGACAACGCAAAACACCACTCGTTTCATTGACAAGGTGCAAGGAGACAAACTGACAAGTTAAAATAACTTGGCCTCGTTTATTTTTTTTAAAGCATTTATAACATTTTAGTCTTAAGAGTCTGAATAGTAGAAATTTACAATTTAAATTGTCTTGGTAGCTGGCTGCTTTTACTATGGATGAGAAAGACCAGACAGATGAAAGCCCTGAGATTGAGAGGGAAAATACAGCGATAGAGAACAACGAAGAAGAAATTACAGAAGAGGCTAAGTCTCCTATTGGTGATGATAGCATTCAATTAGAAGAGCCGCTGGAAGATAATGCAGTCACTACTGAAGAAGGGGATGTAGAACAGCATAAGCTCAAATCAAAGAATGTCACACAAGAAGCCAATGCTGAACCTGCCAGTGAAACAGAAGGAGGGAACTCCGTAGCTGGTGTCACTACTGGAGGTGACCTACCCAGTAGCAATACATTTGAAGTTGGTGAGGCACCCGAAATGAAGCCCCTGGTTGGGATGCCTCTGTCCCGCACCGGGAGCATTGACTTAGAGGAATGTGAGGTCAATGAGAATGAAGATGGATTCCCCAACTTAGACCTGGGGACTCCAGAAAGGGAGACCACCAGCCCGGTCCAGAAAATGGAGGAGAAGGACAAGAGTCCATCTCCAGCCGAAGACAAGGGTCCAAGCATCGACTATGAGGAGCACAAGGAGCACGTCCGCGAGCTTCAGGCCGAGAAGGACAAACTCAGCCAACTTAACAACCTTCTCCAGATGAAGCTGGTTGACTACTTCCGCAAGAAGACGGGCGACGAGGTTCGGCCGGAGAAGGACAAGGGTGTGTCGGACCAGGAGCAGCGCTACCAGAAGTACATGTCCACCATGGAGGACCTGAAGCAGCAGTACCGCCGCGACTCAGAGTCCTTCCATCTGCAAACGGAGGAGCTGAAGAAGCATGCCCACGATAAGCTGTCTCAGGTCCGTCTATCACTATTCTGAAATCATTGTGCCTCTGAGTATGACCTCTGGTAGAGCTTAAGAAGTTTTAAGCAAAATAATGAGGATTTTAGTTTTTAAGTGCTTTCCTTTGCTTGGCTATTTCAAACGGGTGTGGAAAGGGATCAGATAATAAATGCTGCGCACTCGTTTCTTTTCCTTGGAGCAGGTGAACCTGGAGTGGAATGCCTTCATGGCGCTGAAGCGCGAGGTGGCCGTGAAGGCGCTGAGTCTCCGGCAGGGCAAGACCGTGGCGCAGGCCGAGGTGGAGAAGATCCAGGCGGCCGAGCAGCGGCATGAGGATGAGCTGACCCACGTGCGCCTGGAGAACATCAAGCTGAAGAACAAGGTGCTTAAGTTTGAGGCCACGCTCCGCGCCAAGGAGGAGCTAGCCGAGGGCCTCCACCTCATCGACTTTGAGCAGCTGAAGATCGAGAACCAGACATACAACGAGAAGATCGAGGAGCGCAACGAGGAGCTGCTCAAGCTGCGCAAGAAGATCACCAGCACCGTGCAGGTACGTTGGCCAACCAACAGAAGGGCTACATGGATACCCTGGACCGGTGTATCCAGCTGCTGCTCTCGCCTTAGCATGCCAGTGTCTTTTCCGTTTTCATCAGGTCCTGACCCATGTGAAGGAGAAGCTCCAGTTTGTGCAGAACGAGAACCAGGCCAAGCGGGCCCAGCTGTTCGAGGTGGAGACGGTGGTTGCCCGGAAGAGAGATGTGCTGACCCGCACCAAGCAGAGCCGCGACGGCCTGCGCGCCGACAACCTGAGGCTGCGCCAGCGCAGCGGCCTCCTGGGCAACGAGACTCTGCTGAGGGACTTTGAGGGGAAGGTGGATGCCTCGGAGGCCCTGGAACAGCGGCTGGAGGGGCTGAAGCGCCGGCATGCCGAGCTCATTCTCAAGTGTGCCGGGGTGAAGAAGAAGCTAGAGCAGGCCAGGTCCATGGCCTCTCAGTGAAGGCTATGCAAAAAGCCATGTTTGGTCGAAATAAAACCTTCCTTTATTAACTTTCTTAGTACCTTCGTAGTTTAATGAAAAATATTATTTTGCGATTGGCCACAGATATAGATATGAAGACAGATAGGACCTATAGCTAATGATTAATTAATTTTGTAAAATTATACCTATAATTCCAGTTCTTTCTACTTAGCAATCAGCAGAGGGCACTACAGGATACATACAGTGTTTGGTTTCCAGTAAGGCATGTTGGATACTTGTAACAACCACAAATGCTTACACAGCTTTTTTTTACCACATTTTCCGTTGGCTAATTGTAATACTTTCTCAGAATTCAAACCATGACATAAATCATGTTTTCATAAACAAATAGGCATGCATACTGCAGAAAACGTCACGCCCATTCAAGCTTGGGGGGCACATACCCCACCAGATTATTGATCTGGATTTTTGTTTTTAACGATTCTTTTTATAATATGTCGTTTTGATCGTTTTATATTATGAGTCAAATATATTCTTCTAATTATGTAATGTATCATACCTCAAAAAGTCACAAACACACACCCTTTCCCTTTGGTATTGGTTGCTTCTAAAAGTTGCAGGATGAAATCAAATTGGTACAGCAGGTACGCTGCACGAATGCACTCAGCACTCAGGCTGCATCCCAATACCCATACTAGCCTACTGTATAGTTGTCTGTGTATGTCTACCATGTATTAGTATGTCCCAATACATAGTATGCCAAATGTAGTAAGCCAAGAATACCAGGATATCTTACTACATCCGGTCACATTTGACAGTGTGCTAGCCAGCATGCTTTTCTGGCTTTTATGACCTACAATGTTCAGCAAAGCGGAAAATACGTCACTTCGACTCCGCACCAATGGAGCACCAACGATTTTCAAATTTGGTGCAAGGGACTGCGACAGATGTAATGACAAAGTAGTATGTCCCAATTGTATACCAACTTTAGCCTACTTTAAGCAATAGTAC
The DNA here is from genome assembly GCA_036023535.2 of Galaxias brevipinnis. Lineage (NCBI taxonomy): Eukaryota > Metazoa > Chordata > Actinopteri > Galaxiiformes > Galaxiidae > Galaxias > Galaxias brevipinnis. The sequence continues at coordinate 1,389 of JAVQIZ010094148.1, read as the reverse complement.
ATACTTTTTAAAGGCAGCTGCAGTACCTAATAAAAGAACAAAGTAGTATGCTATTTGAGACGCAGCATCTGTTTTATAGATCCAGGCAAGTGTGTTGCTTAAGTGGTTAGTAGAGTATCAATCACTTTTTTCAAACTTTTCTCAAACGTGTGAAAATGAAATGCAATAAATTATACAAATTTTGCCATGGTTTGCTTTGCAAGATAGTAAGTAGCCTACTATGGAACTCTATAGCGGCCGAAACTCAAATGAAGTCAAACTCGAAAATGTTAAAGCAATAATGGGATTGCAATTTTGATTTCAAGTCATGTGGGCATAATCTGGGTCATAATTAAAACACAAATGCAAAAGATGTTTGTATTTTATTTTTCATGTTGGTGTACAGCCAATGTATGCCAAATTTAAAATGAAAAAGCTTTGTCCATTTGACTTTTAGTTTCACATGTCCTGTACGCAATAATCTTGCCACATTAAAAATGTAAAAGTAAATGCTTAAATGACAAGTCAGAGTTCACTTTGGCATGTCATTTACTAATTGTTACTGCATTATTTGTGACAGAAATAAATCTAAACCACAATGTGATATTGATATTGCTATTTCTTTGCCAGCATGGCACTACAGCAACACAATTCAAAAGCTAAAGCTGTATTCTCCTTTGCGGTTATATCTAAGCTAAACAAGTATGAAAATTACCTGTTTGATTCCCATTTTAAAACATAATATTTTCAGCGAATTAAGCCTATGCTAGCCTCAGTTTCACCGTGCAATTACGTTACATCCAGAAGATACGTCACATCCCGATTGAGGCTCTGGGTCGTCTGATACCCCCTTTCACGAGCCTAGAGCCAGTTCACCCTCGGTTCAATTTGCAAGCATGGTGCTGTGTTTCATTAGTAGTTCCACTTCCCCTCATTCACTTACCCTCAGCCCTTGGTGTGACGTAACAGCATACCACGCACGGAAGCTACTTGGAGAACAGAGGGGAGAGTGGTCTGGGGATTTAAATGGAACAAACCTGCCCTTGTGCACTTTCAGCCCAAACTGTCATTGATCGACCGCCAGTTGTAGGCTTGGCGCTTTACTGCATTTTACAAATCATTGGAAATACCTGCATACTCGTTTAAACGAGGCTTGTGCAATCAGCTGTGTCAGTTTCTAATAAACAAAAATTAATACGTTTTTCTGTTTGTGATATGTATCATGATTATCCTAACTGTTATTGCTAGGGGTTTATGATATCTTCCTCTATTTATTAATATTCTCCTTCGGTAGATAGAATAGATAGATAGAATGCCTTTTATTGTCATTATACACAAGTACAATGAGATTAAGCAATCACCAAACGGTGCAGTACAGAGTAAAACAGGAATAAGATAAGATAAAATATA
>JAVQIZ010094141.1:0-12739 GCA_036023535.2 Galaxias brevipinnis | reverse complement strand
TGTTTCCCCTTGACCAATGGAATGATTTATTTAGTTTAGACCAATATACTTGTTTCAACCTTGTCAACATATTAGAACTTACTATGTCATTAGACTGAACTGACTCTAGTCATTTCAATGTATACAGACTTGCTCTCTGTCCTGTACTCATTATGATCATAGCCTGTTTCCTTCCCTCTGTTGAAATGGTTATTCTCTGTGAAAGAATGAAAAAATCCATGACAGTGTGTTTCTTTGCGTGAGAAAGAGAGATCGATAGAAAGAGAGAGAGAGTGAGCATGTTTGCTTAAAGGGGCCCTAATATGCTTTTTGGGTTTTTCCCTTTCCTTTAGTATGTTATATAGCTTTTTGTGCATGTAAAAGGTCTAAAAAGTTACAAAGCCCATAGTCCATGCCAAAGGGAGCTACTCTCTCTCACAGAAAACACTGCTCCTGAACTGCCTGAAACGCCTCGTTTGTGGTCCAGCGTTTTCTTCCGTAACTTATCTACGTCACCAAGTCACACATTTGAATAATGTTTGGCAAGACCTCAACCAAAGCAAGTTAGACTGGAGGCCGGGTGGTTTCGCCATGTCGTAAAAACACTGTTTTGGTAAGCGCAAAGGCAAATTCCCTTTGTTTGGCCAGTTGACCAATCAGAACTTGGCTCGTTGGGAGGGGGGGCCTTAAAGAAACAGGAGCTAAAACGGAGCGTTTCAGACAGGGTGAATAGAGGTGCTGCAGATTCAGGCAGTTTGGATAGAATAAATTGTTTATGGAACATTAAATTGCGTAAATCTATTCTAGTAGAACTCCTAAAGAATGGTATGAACCTGAAAATTTGCATAATATGGCCCCTTTAAATGTTTACCTCTTGAGCCACCGCAGCAGCTAGGTTCCCCCCAGCGCTGTCCCCAGACACACACAACCTGTCCGGGTCGATGCTGTACCTCTCCAACACCGGGGCTGAGAGGAAGGCCCGCGACGCTGCCAGTGCATCATGGTACTGATCTGGAAACACGCCCTCTGGTGCCAGGCGGTAACTACGGCAACGACGTAAGATATTTACAACACGGTTATTAGTACATATTGGGCCTGGTCATTTCAGTCAAATTCTGTTTGGGTGGCCTATTCTACTCACTCCACAGACATGACAACGGCGTCTAGCCTCTCCGCCATCCCTCTGCACAGCAGGTCATAGGATCGCATCCCTGTACACAAACACACACCACACCTTAAAACATGCCAGGTGAACAGTGTTCATACATGTTTAGGATTGACCATTTCAGAACACTCACTTCCACTGCCAAGGGCCCACCCCCCGCCGTGGAAGTAGACCACGCCTCTCTTTGGCTGCTGCCCCCCGGTTGGCAGAAAGACCCGCACCGGGACGCCCCCCAGCAGGGAGTCGGAGACGTTGACGCCCGTGGAGGAGCGGGCTTCCGTCACCTCCAGCTTGGACACCACCATGTTCAGCATGCGCACGCGATGGCACACACCCAGCACGTGACCCACGTCACCCTGGCAACACACACATAAACACACAGTCCCACTTACAACTTAAGATAATATACGGAATGAGACGTTTGAACACCTTTTTATTCCAGAGAACCTGTAGATGTGAAGGCTGCAGGCATTTAAGATTGAGGGAGAGAGATGCGTTAGGTTACAGTAATTGTAAACGGTGGGGAATGGGCAGAAAAATCAGGGTGAGGTTCCAAAAAACTTTAAGCAGAGAGTGTAAATCCCCCTGCCTGACCTGAAATTCAAAGAACCCACCAGCTTTACTGAATATAACCAGTAATCTGTCGGCGTCAGGGGCTATTGGCATAATTAATGAGTTAATGAGTTTTAAACTGGTGTTCAAGTTCACACCAGGTAACAAGGCTGTAAATGTAAGCTTATGCAGATGGCTATAGTCAAAGCTGACAGTCACACTGATGCCTAGTTAGAAGTAGGATAGTGCAGACTGCAGAGCTAAATAAAGCCATCACTGTTTTCAGATAAAATCGCCCCAACGCTTCACCACCAACCTGCCGTGACTCACTGTTGTCAGTTACCTGTCACCTTGATCCCACCTGTCTGTCATCTCTTACCATTTTAATAAAGCCTCTGAAAAGTGCGTCCAGTAGCATCAGTTTCCATGGATCGCTTACGGAGCTAGGTAATGGTAAATATATGTAGTACGCCGTCATCGATAGAAGCAATGTTCCAATCCACGGGAACCTCATCGTGGCGGTCAGGTCTGTGAACGGATTCCCGGCGGATTGGTGATGTTATGAAAGCTATACAGAATGTAGGGGCGGGGCAAACAGAAATGGTGCGTTTCAAAATAAAATCAAAAGGTTAACTTTCTCGCCATTCCTTGGCTATGCAATGTGGAAGTGGCTCTTATTGTGAAGTGTGGTAGGGTTTTAGGAAGTAGGCTTGAGCCCAATTTTATTGTATTTTCAATTGAGCTGCTTACTCGAAGCACGCAATACAGGCTGTACTGTTAATGTACAACTGCCGGAGTGCGCCGGTTATACCTGGTTCGAAAGATGGGCCGATTCAGATTGACACAGAAACAACAAAAGCAGTGAATGCAATGTCTTGAGAGATGCTGTTTGGTTCCCCTGTTGATCGGTTACTTAATCTATTGTAGGAAGTTTTACAGCAATTTTATTATTCCTGCTGAAATCCTTTTGTGCCGCTTTCTATATGCATAATGTAGTCTTACATGCGCGCCTGCATGTCTTCTGTGTTTAAGGAACGATTTGGGACAAATACCTATTCGAGTGGCCTAGTCTATTCGGATTAAATATTCCCCTCACTTCAGTGAACCGAGCCCTTGATGACGTTTATGGTGACAACACTGCATAGGAGCGCTTGCGCAAGGTAAAATGTCTTTAGAGTCCCATCTGTACGCTAGGTGGCGGTAATCGCAATAAACTCCACAGAAGAAGAATGTGCGCATACCTTGATTGTGCGCTAAAACTGTCCAGGCGGATGTTAAAATCCTGGGGCAGGCGATTTAGATTGTTTATTCTAATCTTAATCCTAACCTTAACCTTACTCTTTTCAATCCCTAGCCCATTCCTAATCTTATTCGTAACCTTAACCTTACTGTTAAACGCAAGATAACCAATGAAAAGCATAAAAAGCTTAATTGCCTATTTGCGGTGCGTGCACAGGCGCCTGGCCAGTGGCCATTGTTTGCGCTTGTGGGGCGTGTCTTTCCATGAAAAGCAGCGGTGTCCATAATAACGCGGTGAGGACATTACAGGCTGAAATTAATTGTGGAGTATACTTGCGTCTCAAGGCGCCTTTTTTGTGGCTTGATTTCATGGACTATTCTGTAATTAATTGACACATGCAGTCCATAGCATGGGCAGAGAATAACCAAGAGTTAGGCCCACCTGGTCAGTATCACAGGATGTGATATGACGAATTGATTTGCCAGAACAACGGCTTATTTTACGGGCCATCCAATGTGAATGTCTATAGATCATGTGAGAAAGAAGGCACTTAGTAGATTCTAGTAGATCAACCATGCAAAGCAAATGTGTGACTTTGCAAACTTGAGCTATTACACCATAGGTTACTGTCAGCACTCTCAAAGATGTTTTTGCACTGTGCAAACTCGTTTTGGGAGCGAAAACTCCACCCTCACATATCAGGCTAAGTTACTGGGATCAGCTGTAGTCTAAACGAACATGCCCTTGTCAAACAACAAAATGTCATTATGCCAGATAGAAGCAGTGGAGTAATCCTTAACTGAAGTTTCCAGTAAGGGCAGTGGCAGCTCTGGCTCATCTGGCGCCCTAGGCAAGATCACATAGAAACTACTTCCTCTCAGTTATGACGGAATGCTGAATAATAACTGGTTTGGTTCACCCTACTGTACTATTCAGTTCCATTAAGCAGTGTTACAGTGCCTGTACATGGAATTGCAAACTTTGTTTGGTGCCACATTTTCATTGTTGTATATTCGTTTTTCTGTATACTGCTAAGCAATAATTTTCAATTCCCGATCAAGAAATATCTCTCTAATTAAATCTTAAACTGTACCCTACTAGACAATGACAGTGATAAGCATTTTTTAAACCTTTATTTTCTTGGCCAAATTCCATATTCATAATATGAGAGATTTTGGGAGAAAGCTGCACCCCACCTCTGGCTTGCTTCCAAGTCTAAGTAGGGTTGGTCCTGGTTAGTCCTTGGATGAGAAACCAGTTTCTGTGGGAAATGGTGTTGTTTGACTACTAGGGATCACTCACACTGGTCTGCGGTAACCCAATGCCCCAGGACAGTGACAGGGACACTGTACCGAGTGTGTCTTTTGGATGGTTTGTTAAATGGGGATCCTGACTCTCTGTGGTCACTAAAGATCACAAAAGCACTATATATATAATTATTCGTATTATTATATTATTATGATGGATGTACGGCTCACGCTTTTTCACAGACATCCAGCAGATGGGAGAAGGACGCCCGTTGTTGCTGGATGTAGTTGTGGACTTTTTGGAGACATTACGTTGCTGAATGTGTTGCCATGGACATACAGGAGACAGTCGTCGAACATCAGGCCGACAGAGGGACAGCCCTTTCCACAGGCAGAAAGGGGCTGACCACCCCTTGCCTGGATGTAGTTGTGGACCTCCAGCGGACACTTGTGGGCTGTAACCCCCTCTCTAATATAATTGCTCCAAAGCGTTTTTTTCAATTATTATTTTTGATAAAAAACGCTCTCAGAGAGCTTAATGATACCATGTGCTACTTATTTATGGTTTCTTGGACATTGCCTTACGACTTGGCCAAACTTTTCGACTCTCAGAAACAGAGTTCATCTGCTAGTTTAGGGTTTTGAAACACATGTTTGTCATCATAAATGTAGTTTGTATCAATGAGGGCACAATTTAAAAAACATCCTTGTCCATTAGGAATTTATTTGCTGAACGCTCCTCCCAGCTTACTTTCTTAGGGGGGATTTTGGTCCACCCACAGTACATGTTTTAGGAATATGCTATTGTTTTCAATGGAATTTTTTGTTGTATAACATTGCTTTCACAATGCAGTTTCAATGGCGCGTCTTTGAAATCACCGGCCATTTATGGTGTCAATAAGTCCATGTTTATTAGTCGTATGGCTAACAACAAAATACTAACCTATATTCTTGTTAGTTCTGACTGCTACTGACACAATCATCTTCTCATCTCTATGATACATAAGTTTGTTCTTGTCTCTGTTACTCACATGAGGTTCTGATGCATACTGTTATTGCACAAAAAAATGCCTTTGCACTCAATCTCCAAAATAAATTTGATAATGTCAAGAACTTTTGTGTATGTTTTTTTTTTGTTAGTAGTACATGCAGTACTTTTTTCTGACCCAGTACAGCAATGCAATTTCAGCCAAAATATATATATTTTTAATTGACCAGTTTTCTGCTGTCATTACTGTGAATCTTTATGTGCTTTACAAAAACGAAAAGAAAAAAACTTTGCAGCTTATTTGTGTAAGTCAGGCTAATAACCTTCTAAGAACTCCCAAAACCTAAGCCTTCCCAACAAAGCAGATTAAAGATTCGAAGTGTTGGTTTAAAGAACAAATTAAGGATCATTGCATAGCTGAACTTCTTCAATACATCTTTACATTCCAACTCTGCAATAATAATAATTATAGCTAATATATATTTAATTGTTATAGAATGGAGTAGTTCAGATGGATTTGAACACAAAGTAAGTCATGGGTTAGGATCAGGGCACATTGGTTCAAATGTTTGTCTGGGAACCCATTTTAGGATTTGTAACACCTTAGGGTCTTGAAGTGTTAATCTTGTGTAAAGTGTTTGAAGCCAGATTTTAACCTTTTACCTGCCATTGGATTTAGAGCACCATTACAAGAATCAGAATCAGATTCTCACACACTAGAGTTCGGTATAAGCTAGGATTTTAGGTAAAACCTACAGCAACTGCATGGCTGTCTAAGATAAGAGATCCAACTCCATTTCATCATATCAGCATCCAGCGAAGTTGACCAAACCAACCACTGCTTCAGGCACACAAACAAACCCACAGCACCAGTAATAAGAGGATCATAACCTAAAAGTTCACTAGTATGCTCTGTCACACTTGTTCAACACGACACTGTGCACAGGAATGTTAGACCTTAGGGGAATGTACAAAGGCAACCTTCTGTGCATATTTATTTGTGTGTGCGCGTGCGCACACGTGTTCGCGGGTGAGGTAAAAAAAAAAGAGAAGGAGAGCTTGTTTGCCCGTTGTTGCATGTAATGGTGATGTAAATTAACTTATTAATTGAATTATTCCCTATTTTTTACCTGAAGCTCTGGAAAGCTTCCATGATCCATTCTCGCCTTCGCTTGCTTCTGAATCCCGAGTCGCACATGTCTGAACAGACGAGACTAAGAAGAGGGAGATATTTAAAGGGAGATACGCATATAGTGGAGAAAGAGAAGGGGTTGATACACTGCATATTCCCCTAGAGATGAGAGGGGGGCGATAGAGTGAGGTGACATGTTTATGTCTGCGTTCTTTTCGTTCGTGTGTGTGCAGGCGTGGGAGCGTTCGTACACTCGTGCAGGGGCGGGGTTTGGGACAGAAGATACTGCGTTTTCTGTGTGGGTTTGGTCTGGTTTGAGGTTCCCTCGCGCTCTGGACGGACGCCCCTAAATCGAATCCTATCACCGGGTGCCTGCAAAGAAGAACACGAGTGTTCATTTATCTGATTCTACATACAAGGTATGGTTTACAAAATTTACAGTGAAATACCTTTACAATTATGATTTACATCTAACAAACATCCGAGTGAACGTTCAGGGCTTGAACTGTTACCAACAGTGATGAGAAAAGTTGGTCAGTGCAAATTTGTAATTGGCTCTTGACAGCAATCTGTAACAAAGCAGGAGAGAGTCGAGTTCATATTTTCAGTGGTTGTTTGTTGTCCCGGGATGACTCTTAAACGCATACATCAAGGTATAGTGTTACAGTATATAATGTGGCGAAAAATGTACTCTGTCACACAAGACCAGACTTTACAAGACAATAGACCCAAGTTTATTATTGGACCAGAGGTTTTCTTGGAAGTCTTCTCATTCTGGAAAAGCTGGCATTGCACCATAACGAAGGTTTATGTAATTCTGTCTCAAAAATGGAAGCCCCATGACAAGTGGAGTCATTTCGTTTATTTTACAACAGCACTTCCTCCTTCTGCACCTCAAATTGAGATTGTCCTGATGAAAACTGTCTTGCGGTGGTATTGACACCATTGTAACAGCCTATGTGATGTGAAATTGCATTCAACATGGGTGCATGTCTCTGTGATGAAAGGGGGCCGAATTAGAGGCACTGATGCGGCACAAGTTTTGGAGTTTAGAGCTGTGGCTTCAAATAATGTTGGACATAGGTCGTTGAGGTGCCTCTATACATGGGTGTTGTGGCAAGGAAGTCAGCACTTATCTAATAGCAAGGAAGCCAGTAGTTGTCTAGAGACCGATAGATAAAAGTATCTGGTGTGTGTTTGTGTGTGTGTGTGTGGGGGGGGGGTTGTATCAGGGAGGACCTGCTTTTCAGGTCTTGCTTCCGGCATGAGCGCGGCAAAGTTAATCCATTCTCTTTAAGGTGTGTAGGAGGACACCAATACTGTATCCAGGCATAATGCTCCTCTAGCAAATACAGTAAGGGAGTGGTTGATTGACTTTGTGGGTGTGTAATTATGTCAGATAAACAAACACATGGGTACAGAAAATAGCTCCAGGGGCAATGAGAAGTGCTGGGAGTGGTGTAGAACCTGAAACCAACACGTTTGTATGGACAAACAGAGGGATGGCTGTAGACACATCAGCTCTTTGCCATGTGCTTATCATTACGGCAGGCATTCACGTCTGGAATGGGAGATGCGCCCTGAGTTTGGGGCCCGTGTGTTTGTACAGTGACAGGGGGATGTTGTACAGTGTCCCTAGCTAGTCTTTCTTTGGACACATGCGCATTGTGGATACACACACAGACACACACATTGTGGCAAAAAAAGAAAAGAAAAAGAGGAAGTATGTTGTGTGACCTGATGTGTAATAGTCAAATGCCTGTTGGAGGACGACCACAGAGGTGGTCAGGTTATGACTGTGCCTCTCTCAGCCATTTTGGGGAGGAGGAGAATGAGAATGTCGTGATCCAGAGACGGTCTTGCCCACGCACAAGCAAACCCACAAACAGATGAGAAGCAGGTTTACTGCAGCCGTTTTTCCAATGGCGTTTTTCCAATGGCACTCCAGTGCAGTGATCTCACTCGGCCAACAGATGGCTGTAGAATCCCAGCAACATGTAGATTTCAAGCTGAACAGTAAATAATAACGTGACACCCACAGTATAAAACGGTATAATGGAAGTCCCAATTTATTCTTTAAGCCATAATCTATTCAAGACAAACATATTCAGGGGAATCCTGAAGTAGAATTATTTCTTCCGCTAAAATCCATCACTTGTCAAAGTGTTGTACGCGGATGTTTTCCTGATTCATTTGAGGATGAACGCATCCATTAGGTGAAATGCTGATGGAGGAATGAATGTGAAAGAAATCCTCCTTGTTGTTTGGAACTTATGACAATGATGACATGGACATTGGCTGTTGTCTAATGCTGAGCATGCCTCACTGACCCACAACAGTGTGAGTCATGTTTAAGTAGACGTTTTGGAAGTCAGGAAGCACCAACTCTTGACCTCAAACTAAACCGGACAAAAACAAAAAACATTCTGGCTGTGCATCTAGAGATTAATTATTCATAGAGAAATCCTAATGGATAATTGATTCCTGTTGTAAAATGTATCAATTTAGTCCCTGGATTAAAGTGCATATGTGTGAGTTGTGTACACACATTGTTGAGTGTATGGGGTGGAATGAAATACTCAGGAACTAGGGAGGTTTGTTCTAAGCAATTTGAACAGTTCACACACACATCCCTTTCTGTCTTGGGTTGGGAAGACTTGTGCACACTAATGACAAAGTTGGGAAAGACTTGTGCACACTAATGACAATGTTTGACAAATGGAAAATGAGACATGCCAAAGTACACTTAATATGAGTCAGCGCACCCACAAATATAAATGATGATATAGGTAAATGAACATTACAGATAGACAGATGCACACCCAATAAGGAGTGTAGTACATGATCACAGTAGTAACTGAGGTGTTTTCACCATACCATTCATTACTACGTAGCTAAGATGAACAGGAGCCTCCTGTAGAGTGTGTCAGCCGTAAGTTAAAAGCAGCCCTTGATTGGTTGTCTTTAGGTTAGTGACAACTGCTTGACCAATGATATCTCCTCCTGTCTGTAGGTCCGCTCTAGTGCCTGCCTACACCCTCTGGGTCTTGGACTCTCTCACTCCCGTTCTCACTCTGAGTGAAACAACCGGCTTGAGAGGGAAAAACATTGATGTGTATAAAGGGAAGGAAGTGAGAAAAAAAAATAAAGTGTTTGCATTTTTGTGTCTTGGTGAGAATTGTTTGTAGTGAAGATAGTAAAGATAGAAGAGAGGCTTTTACATGATGTCGTTCCTCTACCCGCAGTGGGTACAGGTCAGTAAAGACCACCTTGGTCTCTCTGTGTGTGTTTGTGTGAGTGCACGTTTATTAGAAAACTGTCTTTTCTGGTAGAAGAAAAGAGAAATTCCTGTGGCTACTGCTTTTATTGCTTTTTCCGTTACTGTCTCTTTCCTGCTCCTTCTAGCTTTGCCAGTGGGCAAGATAGGCTGCCAGATGTCAGGAGTTGTAATGTTAAGACTGTAGTGATTTTAGTTACAACTCAGAAGTTCTGCTCGTCCCTGGTTGTTATAGTACAGAGGAGTTTGTGGGTTGTGTTGTGTTTTGTGAACGCGCTTCTCGTTGTCTGTCTACCGTGTCTATGTATGTGTTTGCATGAGGACTCAACACTTTGCACTCCGGCTGGCGAGAGATCCAGTGGGGTAGTTAGTGGGGGGTGACCGCTCCATGCTGTACCCAATTAGGGTGAGTGCTGGCTGGATCGAGCTGGGACCTAGCCCCCCTGAGGAACGAGACCTCCAGGGAGACACACAGCAGACATCTACGCTAGGGGAGGGACACCCGTAGTTGTTAAAGCAGAAATAGGCAACTGTCCCTCTTTCTCTCTCTTGTAAATGTAAGTGAACTCGTTTACAAGACACTTGAAATAAAACCTCAACCTTAGTTATTTCCCGGTTCACTTGACAAATTCCCAGCTCTAATAGGTAAGGTGACGAGTGAAAGTGTTGAACACAACCTGGGTGTAGAGTTACACACCTGATGGCTGCTTCTCAGACACTAGCAGGACACGGCTCTCTTAGAGAGTCTTGCCTAAGAGTGGATAAGACTGGGTTGGACTGTAACTTAAACCGTCGTTTTTTAATTTTTTTTTATTGATGTAAGAAATATGAACAGAAGCAGGCTACAGTGAATTCAAATATAGAAGCGGGGCATCTCAGAAAGTTCTAAAGTCATCATGTCTTCTAACATGCCATGTCAGATTGCTATTTCCACACACTTGTTTCATATCCCGTGGCACGTTCTTTTTCATGGTGGCACCACACTAGCCAGGACAATCATTAGTTAGGCTTTCATTGAAATATATGGAGCACCTATAACAAGATAAGAGCACTTTGATAACTCACTTTGCTAAAATGGTGGGCAGCAATAAAACGTGTTTGCTTGTGAGTTACAGGTGCATACATCCTAATGCGTGCGTCCCATATTTGAATGGCCTGGTGCCACACGTTCACTGACCTGATTGCGTATCTATCCCGTACATGTATGGATTTGCCTAGATTTGTATCCAGCCTTTCTAACTGTGCGGTGTAACTGGGCTAGGTTAGTTTGCATACTCTTTCAGTGTTTCTTTTTTACTTTAGTCATCGCCAGGAATTTATTCATCTTTAGTTTGAAGGTTTTTTTATTTTGTTCAAAGCTTTGCACATTCAGTTCAGTTCTAAATAGCTTTTTAGTCATATTTATTTGGACATCATTTAACTTTCACGAGGCCAGTTCACAGTACGTTCCTGTAACACCCTGAACGGTCATGCATAAACAAAAATGTTTATTTTTACTTTAGTCACCGCCAGGCTTGTATTCATCTTTAGTTTGAAGGTATTTTACATTTTGTTCGGTCATGCACAAACGTGGCACAGAGAGCTGTGGTGGACACACAACAATGCCACATGAGGGTGAAGGGAAGAGTTCAAAGCAGACAGAAAACGAGCGACTTCGCACGTGCATTGATAGCGTGCGGTGGTGAGGCAGGACGAGCCTCCGTCGCCGTGGCGAGGAAAGCAAAAGGCTGGCTGTCGTGAGAGGAGCCAGCGACCAGGCAGACTGTTTCATGAGGAGGTGTAGCTGCAGCCCTCAGACAATCAGACAGCTGGAAATTCGGAAACGGGGCCCGACGTGGCCACGACGTGAGTTAACTCTAGACGGAGCGAGAGAGGAATGAGAAGTACAAGGGGACAGAAACCGGGGGAACTTGTGCAAGCCTTTTGGCGCTGAGGTAATCGAACCATAATGGAGAGTGTGACCCTGACGTGGTGTTGTAACACTGGAATCTAAAGACAGGAAGGAGCAGTGTTCACTCTGGCAGAAAGGTTAAGAAGGGCAGCTCATCCTTCTGGTATTTTGAAGTCGACATTCTGGAAAAAGCAGCCAGACCTGCTCCACGTTGCTCGGGGGGGGGCACTGAGTAAGCAAGGTGAACTGTCTCCGACCTGCTCCAGGGATGACTGCCCGCTACCAAAGACGTTACTGAAACAGAAACAAACAAATCCGTGCACACGCTCACATACATAATCTGAGCAGTAAAGGGCACAGTGGATCCTTTGATCAATTTGATAGCGTGTGCCCAGTCCCGTTGTCATCGTTTCATCATTGCTTTTAACCTTTGCCAGTGCTTTAATATGTTTGTCTACAGGCGTTTTCTCTCAAAACATTTCCATATGAACAGTGGGAATCTTGAATGTGTACCGCGTAACACCCCACTCTGACCTTTAGGGGGACTTTCAGTGTGTGTTTACACTCACTGCCCTGAAGAATGTGGATTGCACACTAGCTCTTTTCTCTTTTTTGCTCCTGCTCTCCTATTAAAATATTGGATTACCTGTTGAACATGTCTGGATCACTATCTGATACAGAACAAGAGAGAGAGATAATGGAGAAGAAAAACCGATAGAATGCAAATGGTTCAGAGTTAAGAGTGGTGTGAAGAGAATAACGTGTTAAGGAGTACACGTTAATACCCTGGCTATGTAAGCAACCCTTTGATGTCCTCGGACGGACAAGGGCCCAAATACTAACTGGATGGTGTGTCAAACAGATGAGGTTGGTGCATTTGACTCGTTCTGATCGGTCCCACTGCATCAGGCAAGACTAAACAACGTCCCATGACCTACCGTACGATAGTATGTCACTGTTTGTGATATGTGTTGGAGTTCGTGGGTCTGACCGTGACGCCTTCGATCTCTCCCAGGTGAGCCCCGGGCTCCGGGTCGAGTGCTAGCCATGCTGCGCTCCACAGAGCCCTCCTCCAGCACGCTGCACCTGGTCGCCACGGACATGACGGACATCATGGAAAACCTGGACACTCGAGAGCTGGACCTCGGTGACGGAGAGTATGACACCACAGACGCCAAGCCCACAGGTGGGACTGAGGAACGAGTGTGTGTGTGTGTGTGTGTGTGTGTGTGTGGGTGTGTGTGTGTGTGTGTGTGTGTGTGTGTGTG
>JAVQIZ010094126.1:0-23137 GCA_036023535.2 Galaxias brevipinnis | reverse complement strand
CATGTGTTTGATATGATCATCTAGACACGCTACCTGTGTGTGTAGTGTGTATGTGTGTCTTCGAGCTACCTGTGTGTGTGTGTGTGTGTGTGTGTGTGTGTGTGTCTTCAGGGCTACCTGTGTGTGTGTGTGTGTGTGTGTGTGTGTGTGTATATAATGTATGTGTGTAGTGTGTGTCTTCAGGGCTACCTGTGTCTGTGTGTGTGTGTGTGTGTGTGTGTGTGTGTGTAATGTATGTATGTAGTGTGTGTCTTCAGGGCTACTAGTGTGTGCATTGTGTGTTCCTGGACTGTTTTGAGTTTCCACAGAATCCGATCCTCACCTTATTCCTCTGAACTTTCTCCAAACACATCGGAGCGCAGCCCTAACCCTCTCCAAAGGACAGACAGCTCATCGGCCAGTCCCCCAAACACTCTAACCCTAACCCTAACCCTAACCCTCTCCAAAGGACAGACAGCTCCTCCCTACCATCGGCCAGTCCCCTAAACACCCTAACCCTAACCCTAAACTACTAACAATTCCCTAACACACTCTCTAATCCTAACCCTAGCCTAAAGATAACCCTATCCTAACCCTAACCCTAACCTAAAGCTAACCCTAACCTACTTACAACTTCCTAATAGTCCCCCAAACACCGTACCACTAACCTTAACATCAGAGCACCTCCATACTAGTACCCTAAAAACCCTAACCCTAACCTACATACAACTCCCTAATAGTCCCCCAAACTCCTCACCGCTAACCTTAACATCAGAGCACCTCCATACTAGTACCCCAAAAACCCTTACTCTAACCTACTTACAACTCCCTAATAGTCCCCCAAACACCCTAACCCTAACCCAAACACCGTAACCCTAACCTTAACATCAGAGCACCTCCATACTAGTGCCCCAAAAACCCTAACCCTAACCTACTTACAACTCCCTAATAGTCACCCAAACACCCCCTAACCCAAACACATCGGAGCACGGCCCTCACCCTCACCAAAGGTCAGGCAGCTCCTCCCTACCGTCGGCCACTCCCAAACCTGCATCCTCCATGGGGGAGGGGGGTCACTATGTGGCAGCGCCCAGGCTCCACCTCGCAGGACAGCCCCAGCCAGCTGACTCTGTGCTGCTCACTATGTGGCAGCAGCGGGAGGAGGAGGAGGAGGAGGAGGAGCGGAGGGCGCCACAGGCTGTCCGTCTGCAGCGGCGGCTGAACCGCTCCGCGCCCCGGACTACCACATACGCCTGTGATCCCGCGGCCATTACAGAGACGACCCTCCTCCTCTTCCTCGCCTGCGGAGGATAATGAAGGCCGCTGGGTGCCCGGAGGGAGTCGCTGCTGTGGAGCTGAGAGGGAAGGAACCGCACCGTCACGGGGACGGAAGGAAACGTTAACGCACGGCTGTGTTGCTATAGTAACCCTGTTAACACCTATGCAGTGTAACCAGTCCGTCTGCACGCGCTCAGCACAGGGAGGCTAGTGAACGAAGGAGACAGAGAGAGAGAGACAGAAAGACAGAGAGAGAGAGAGAAAGAAAGAAAGAAAGACAGAAAGAAATAGAAGAGGGCGGAGAAGAGGGAAGGGGAGAGAGAGAGAGGGAGAGAGAGAGAGAAAGAGAGAGAGAGAGAGAGAGGTAGCGAGAGAGAGAAAGAAAGAAAGAAAGAAAGAAAGAAATAAAGAAATAGAAGAGGGTGGAGAAGAGGGAAGGAGAGAGAGAGAGAGGGAGAGAGGGAGAGGCACGCCCTTCCTGGAGATGTGGATGTCATGTCTTCCTGAGGCGCGTTTGATTCGTGTCGCCAGCGAGCTGGTGAGCTCAGACGGAGCACCGAGGCAGAGAGCAACAATATGTCTGGGCTAAACACTGATTTAGATTGATCTACCCCGTCTTTTATGATGTACAGGTTACGTCTAAAACACACACACACTCTCTCTCACACACACACACACACACCGCTCACCCACACACACACAGTGTCAATCGAAAGCGTTGGCAGGGTGACAGATGACAATGTGTTACCTGGCAGCTCGGTAACAGAGCGACACGGAACCCAATCTGTATCCGTATTCCCATCCCCACACACACACACACACACACACACACTCACACACGCACACATATACACACACACCGACAAAACTATTTCGGATGTTTCTGTCAGGGTGATGAAATTTGTCTAAATCTACATTTTAACGTTATAATTCTGGCGTGACATTACCCAACCCTTTCATAACCTTGGCTTCTAGTTTGAATTCAACAACTGTCTGCGGGGGGAGAAAGAAGTGCTTTTTTTTCATTGCTTTAAATGCTTTTTGCTGGGGATGTTAATGGAAGTGCCCCTGGCAATGTTTGCTGTTGAATTTGCAGATAGGGATCTAGAATTCAATACAAGCTTTTGACCCTGCGTGCCCCCTGTTTGGAACAAAGAAAAAAAGGAGAGCAAAAGGCAGGATGGAAGGTGATGGGAAGAAAGCATCTACCTAGGCCCGGAAACAGCACACTCAGGGAACACTACCCAGAGAAGAAAGAAACAGCAGGCTGCAGACTCATCCACTGGCCCCTGTCAATGGAGAGTTGAAAGTCATGGAAGTAGAAAGGAGTGAAAAATAAATGTGACAAGCAGACGCATGCAGGAACATCAATCTGTCTCAACAGAGTCTCTGCATAAACATTATGCTACTCTGTTGGGAGCATGTGTGACTGCTGTGTTCACACTAAACACTGACGTCCACCGGAAGTCCCATTTCCTTCACAAATCACATTTGAGAGATCTTTGAAAGAACAAAAAGAATGGTCTCCTGGCAAACAGTTGCTATGGGAAATGTTGCTAAAACGGACTCTTGAAACTGGAAAAAAAGGTGACTAGAGCGCTTCAGAAGTCTGCCACCTCTGTCACATGCATACTTGCAAGTTGTTATGCAGACTGTTAACACACTGGGGCTGAGGTGGACAACGCTGGCAAACACCAGAATGTAGGTTTGCCTTCATTTGCCTTGAAGTGTCTCTGCGAGTGTTGCAGCGATGCAGCCTATAACGTCACATCATCGTGTGACACTTCAACCAAAAGCAGAGGTCTGTGAGAACACACCAGAGGCCATTTTGGATATTATAGTGGCTCATGTTGACACCGCTGTGTCGCCTTGCCCTGTGGTCCATCTCCTAATCTTTATAATATGTCTCAGGTGGTTGGCCTCAGCTCTAGCCTACCAAAACAGCACCCCTACAGGGAATGGAGGACCCAATGAAGCCTTCACATCAGGGGAGTTTTAGACAGCTGGAATAAGAAACGCAAAAACAATTAATTCAATCAGAACCACCCGCCAGATTCCCTTAGATTAGAAAGAGAAATATGAATTCCAAGCTCATGCAATGTAGATTTAATATAATTAAAACTGTATGTCATTTGGCAAATAATTGGATTTCAATCATCTGTGTAATGAGAAGCATTTGATCAATCTATTAAAAGAAGAAACATAACTTTTTTTTCTTTGTCTGTCTCACAGGATATGAAACAGATTGTTGTGAGCTGGTGAGGAGCGTATGCACCCGTTTGGGATGCATATAGATGGAAGGGTGTCTATGGCAGTGGGACTCCAGGCCATGCAAGCCGTGTCCGTGGTGCACGGGGGCGTGAGCTGACGAACTGTATCTCCAGGAGGCACAAAGCAGTGTGAAGAGAGTGTGTGTGCATGACTTGAGGGCCCATCCACAGTGAAGAGAGGCTGAATGATCCAGGTCCTTGAAGGAGGAAGAGAAGGAGAAAGTAGAGGAGGAGGCGAGAGAGGGTGCTTGAGCTGAGTTGGGCAGGATAAGCCCCTGGGCTCACCCACTCTGATAATAATCTCCTCCATTATGAGGTATCTGGGGCTGAGGGGAAGGGACTGCTGGGACAACAGGGGAGCAAACAAATGAAAGGCCTAGCGGACACATGTCACTGGGACAGGCATTGTGCTCCCCCTCTATGCCTCTTCCTTTGCCCCTCTGCCTCACGTCTTTGGCTCTCCATTTCCTGTCTATTCTTCCCTTTGCTCTCCAGCCCGTCCACACTTCAAAGCTCCTCTCCCTACAGAGAGAGCGGAGGAACTTTCTGCATTCAGTGGCAGTGGACGTTTGAAAGAGCACGATTTGTATAAGGAGAATCTGAGCTTTTTTTGGAATTGTATTTTTTTTAAAACAGTTTTCATAAGCATTTCCAAAGCTGAAGATTGGAGGGAGGGGGTTGTTTTGTTCAGCCGCACTGCTTCTCGATTACAGCCCCTCTGTCCAACCCCGGTGCCCTCTGACACAAACACCACATCAGCACCAATTTCACTCACTTACTCTGGAGCAAGATCAACAGCGATTACTCCCTGTGCCACCTTGATGGCTGAGCCGGCCTGTTGCTGGCGTGGCTGGTACCTCAGCTGGCGCCCTAATGTGCGCTGACACCTCATTTTAGGAGCATTCGGCAGCTCTCGTCTCCGTCGCCCCACCACGGGCGGAACGGCCTGCGAGAGGCTTAATCTAATCACAGTGGGAGAGGGAGGGAGGGACGGGGGAGGGGGGCACGCTGCATTTCCCTCTGATAACTCCATTCACAGAAGTACATTGAATGTGCGGGGAAAGAAATACACAGAATGCCGTGGTTCCTACAATTTGTTGCTTCGCGTGTGAGTTTACGTCATTGGGTATTATTTGAAAATACATACTAATAAAACTTTTAGGCATGTTGTAATGGGAGCAACCGTTCTCCAGTAAACTGCGCTTTCAGTATTTCAGAAAGCTACGCTTGTTTCCAAATTCAAGACAACACTTCAAATGGTTATGGCACAGCAGACAGAGATGGAAAGAGAGAGAGAGAGAGGAAGAGAAAGAAGGGTGATTGGTTGTAGTCTCAGAAGCAGAAAGCTCCATATTGTGTTTGTTAATCACAAGCTTCAGGCTTTCCTCTGGTCTCTAAGCATCAGAATGCTGCCTTTTAGACGTACAAATCCCCAATGCCCAACACAAATAACAAAAAGATAAATAAATGAACACACCAAAATCACAAAAAAACATGTCTAGGCATTAAAAACCCACCAAGCCAAGCAAGAACTGCAATTAGTGAAAGCAATATATTCTGATGACCTTGGGCGCAAAATGATGAAGAAGTGTAAGTTTCTTAAAGGACGTAGACTTCGCTGTGAATCACGTCAAAGCGGTTCAGTGTGCGCACAAGGAGCTTTCCGAGGGCTCTCTGGTGGCCTTTGCACATTCACAGACACCTCTAAAATAACATCGCTTTCAGCATTTTGAATACGCTCACACGCATGTTTATGGCAGGGTCAAACAAGCCTACGACTGCATGCAAATATTGAAATAAACTCATGGACACAGACGTGTGAAAGAGCTGGTCTAAAATGATACCAGTGAGAGTCATGGAAGCGCTGGCGCGGGCCGAGCGGCACCAGGTGCTGGTCCGCTGCAGCATATTTACTGAGGAATTAAGCTGTAATGTCAGTGGCTGCTTTGCGGAATGACTTTGCCTTTTTATAAAAGAGAGAAAGAGGTAGGGGAAGGAGGCAGACATTGTTTATTTGCTGGGGGAGACAAAACCATCTGGCACTCAGTGAAACAGGCGATGTCTGTGTTTTCCCCCAGCTACCCAGTGACGGCAGAAGTAAACAAGTGGAACCAAAATGACATGCTAGAATATTAAAGCTGCTCATGTTGAGAAGGTTAGCTATATGCTCTGGATTAGCAATCTGTTGAGGGATAACAATGTGGTGATATTTGACCATTTGTCGGAGAAAGAGAATATTTTGATAAACACACATCGCAAACGTGTGAGATGACTAAATAGTAAGCATTACAGTATTTATCAGTGTATGGAATAGACATTTCTAGTCAATGCTGTCTATTGAAAGTTGTTTTTTTCGTTGCCGTTTTTAGAAATGCTGCTTAAAAGTAGGACTCCCCTGTTTTTGGAATGATAAAGAGGTTTTTTTTCCAATGGGAAACAACTGAATTACCTTCCTTCCCTTTTTATTAATTTCTCCTCAGGAACACAGCTCTTTAAAAAACCAACATTAATATGAAAAAGGCAGTAGTATTAGAAAGGAAGTAAATATACTGTGTTCTGTAATGTTTTGTAGTGGCATTACATGACAAACACACATTAAGGCTATCTATAACTCACTTTGTCACTGTTCTTTCCCCCAGCAATCCAATGACATTAGTATGCTTACCTGCACTCATTTGTCGACTTAAGAATTAGACTAAGATTGCTTGCCAGTTTTTGCGACCGAGAATAGGAAGAGTGTTGGTAGACTCCTCTCAGACACTGAACTGAGGACACAATAGCACACAACATTGACCTTGAACCTTTGTGACAGCTTAAGATCTTCTCATCAACCACCAGAGGACACGTTTTAAATAATGAGTATTGGTCGAAGGGCCAGAAAAGTTCCTATAAAAAACTAAAAAGCAACACTTAAAAATATCATTGAGTGTAATGCATTCACAGAAGGGGGAAGACAGTCTAGGTTGTAATTGAAAATGAGCTGAAACTGGCTGACAAAAGCAGTGCAGAAGTGATTATCTTTTATTCATTAGAATTTCAATCTTCTGAGGCCCTGTCATGAGGAGAATTGGAATTCACTGTCACTACCGCGCTCGCTTTGTGATTCAGGAAATGTGCAACGGCGGCGAGCGAATTCCGCCCTGTGATAAAAGCTTGCACAATGTAGAAATTACATGAAACTGGAGAGTGTTGTATAAATAAAGATGTATATGTATGTTTAAATAGAATATTCTCTTGCTGAAAGTGCCGGCCTTTAATGTAACAGATCATGAAACCCTAAAGGCAACAGCAGCTGATAAGTCTGTGCCTCCCTCAAACATAAGTGCACATACACAAACACATTATCACACACACATTAACCCCCCCCTCAAACACACACACAAGCACACACACACACACTAAACAGTACAATTGGGAGGCTCTGTTTGATACACAGGTTATCAATGGAAAATAAGTGTCAAAAGCAAAACCATTTTTCAACAATCTGTAAATAATAATGCAAGATCCTACTACAATCCCAACAGTTCCTCTAATGGAATAATGATCATCTGGGTTTGAAGTATTGGTAATTCATAACTGGGGATCAGCAGGCTGTCCTCTACTCGTTAAACCTGCAGGACGATTTCCCTTTCAGAATTAGCAAGGTACCTTCTCCCTGAGCTACAGGAACATAGCTCAGCACAATATTTGGTGTTTTGTCTAAGGTCAAAGTATCGTCTTAACACTCGACAAAAGCAATTATACCAGGTCAGTGGCCCATTGGTCTCTAAGGGGAGGAAGGAGCGGACGAGATGGACGCTCTTCTCATTCTGCGACTTTGGTCATGTTCATCATGAAAGGGGTGAGTAAGCAGGTTAACCATGGCCCACTGCTTATCAATGCAGGGCATAAAGGGCGTATCTGAGTCCGGCATGCACCTGCACAGACACACACACACACACACACACACACACACACACACACACAGAGTTGTGCATGTACATGCATGCATTACTCACACAAACAAAAGAGCAACGGCACACAAACATGCAAAAGCACTGACACGCACGTAAGCATCTCTTAATCATCAAAATAACCACACGGGAAACATTTCCATTTCGCATTCAGAGATTCTCCAGGGTGTCTTTACAAATACTGTAAGGTCCTTAGCTGCAGCCCTTGAGAGATCATGCAGACAAAGACAGACCTACAATCTAATGGAAACGAGCACGTGGATAACCCAGTGTAGTCACTCTACCATATATTTGGCCTTATTCGGTATTCAGAAACTGTTGCTCAGTCTTCCACAAAAAAGCACAAGCTAATTGCCACGCTGCATAAATGCATTATTAATTGTATCCATTTAGGTTTCAGGGCCTTGCAGAGGATTTGACTGCCCATTTGATGTTAATTATAATTTATCCAAGCGCCAGATAACCTCTCCTCTAAGTCCTTTAAATCTGTAAATCCTATGAATGGTACTAAAAAACACCAACCTGTTTCACCTTGTGATAGATAGGACACGCAGTCATTAGTCCTAAACATTTTTAATTGCATTGCTTATTAGAATTACAATAAGAAATGGCTTGTAGAAATGAATAGTCATTCCTTGTAATATGTACAGACGAGGCTGATGCTAATGATACCTCCATATACTTATGAGACATGAGCATTCAGAGAATTCAGGAAATGTAGCAAGTCTCCGTTGTGTGCATTGAAATCAGAAGGTGGTCTCTGTTGAGGGAAGCAGGTAAACAGCGGGGAATACGCAGGTATGTCGCTGCAGCTGAGGGGGTTGGGAGAAAAGCTATAGCTTCGGGTGTGGTTGATAAATTGTCCTGTCTGCTCGAACCCTGTGGGATGAGGGGAGGTCAAACATGGCCATCCAACGGAGGGAGAAGCTTTTTGCTGCCCCCATAAGAGAATCAAACATTCCATTTGTATGGGCAAGGTCCAAAGCAAAGCCCTTCCAAGGTTCCTCCAAGGCGCAGCCACAAGGGCACCTGGCTAGCAAGGAAACCGTAATGATCCTATCCATCTTCCCAAAGTGTAATGCTGAATTATCTCTCCGTTTGTCTGCAAACGTTTCCTACTTATATTGAATAAGAGAAAAACCCATTGAACTCTGACATCTAGGCTGGTAAGTTGTGAATCTTTTAAAGAAGTAAAGTGATTGGTCCCGAATAGAGCAGCAGGTATTGTAACAATTTCTCACGGTGTTGTTCCACTTGGAATAAACTTTGCCGTTGAACTTTAAATAAAAAGTTTAAAGCAATCAGTAGAAAACAAATTAGGGGTAGACATCACATAGGTTGTCTTTTTAGATAAAACATTTTATGTTTTAGGGGTAATTTAGAGTTGTTTGAGGCACGTAGAAATACTTGTTTATATTTGTGTGTCAGCAACCAACAGTTTTATTATTATATATTTTTTACAGTGGTTAGAATTCATAGTAACCAGGAAGAAAAAGTGTAGGTGGTAAGCAAGGACATTAACGTTATGGAAGCTGTCTATTAATGAGGTTATCTGAAACGAGCCTGTCTGGCTGACTTGATACACTCCAGTGAGATTCATTGCATAATTTCTTTGTTAATGTTTATTAATATCTCTCTTAACCGTGAGGACCACGGCTTGAAACCAAAGTAGTATATCAGAAGTATACCGTAACGGAACAATGTCTTAAAACAACTTCAGATGAGTGACAGACTTTCACCTTATCTGAATTACTTTCCCAGCCTCATTGCAAAATATTAAGCTAGAGCTGGTGCCAAATTAACATATTATTCCTTACATCATACAAAATGAGGTTCACATATTATTTCACCTTTCTGACCTTTCAATTTTGGGGAATTACAGCTAAAGAAATTAGCATCATGTCACAATCCCCTGTCACCTCACATAGAAAGGTCTACGTAGAATAAATGTGAAGTTGAGAAGGGCTAATGCATTTGCTTAAAAATGATTGCAATGAATTGTGTTGGCCAATAATGATGATATGGTATTGAAATACAGGGGGATCTTTAGTTAGAGTGGTACATCAGTGGAAAGAGGAAGTGTTAGTGTGTGTGAGTGGGTGTTTGTCGAGGGGGGGATAAGAGGTAACATGGGGATACATTTTTCAAGGAGGGAATGAAACTTAACAGTGTGACAGTAGGTTTGCAGGGAGCCAAGTGAACTAGGGGTTTGGCAAGGATGGGTTGACTTGGCTGCTGATAAAAAAGGTTCCCAGATCTCGTGTTACTTTCTCCAAGACAGCCAAATGAACACACTGATGGCCTCTATTCATGCTCACAATTTACACTTGCTTGCACTGTGAAAAATGCAAGAATGAACAACATTCTCTGAATTAAAATGACTTAAGTTTCAATACATTTTAACAGTGAGACCCCTGCCAACATGATGCATTGTTACATTGGTGAGTAGTGGTTAGCTCTAGTGATCAGATTATCTGGGGGTGTTTAGGGGACCAATGGCTTGGAGTGGAGGCACTGGCCACACAGGATGGTGGATATGTGTAAGACGTTGGCGGATGTGTGGGAGGATGGGGAAGGTTTATAATACATGCAAATTATATTGGCGGAAATAACGACATAGCCTGATTCCTCCTCCCTTTAATGAGCTGATTTGTGTCTATTTTTATTTAACATTTATAGATTAAGTCCACAAATTGAAATGATCCCCTATGAATGCACCAATGAATGCATATTAAGCACCCAAGTCCTCACAATAAATATACTAACAATGGGCTTTCCAATGCTGGATTAACAATAAGCTTCACTATGGAAACAGGGGAACAAAGCAATAGCTACTTAATAGTCTTCTCTTTCAAGTGTTGCTTAGCTCTGAATTTTGTTTCATAAGCCATGCCTGGCTTTAAGATATAGGTGTAAAGAAAACACAGATGGAAATAGCTGGCCTATAATAATAATAACAATAATAACTTTATATAGCGCCTTTCAAAACAGGGTTACAAGGTGTTTTACAATAAAAATAACAGTATAAAATGAAATATAATTAAAACACTAAAATCACTCAGTAAAATCGGGTAAATAACAAAGAATAACTAAAAACCAAATTAAAAAGACAATAAAAGTCAGTTTTAAGAATATTCAGATTACCATTTGAGTGAGTATTTTTGTGGAATAAAATCTTGTAGAAAATACCAATTTAAATACCAACAAAAGGTTTGTGTAATGCACCCCGCCACCTGTAATGTGTTTGAAAAACAATATGGGAACCACCTATATCTGTCAAATAAGCTACCAACAATTCTTATAATACGAAAACTAAAGTTTGCTTCCCAAGTCAAATGATTAAGTTTTACTGTGACAATGTTGTCTTGACTGAAAAGCTCACACTGGGGTTTGTGTGCAGTGACATGTTTTAATCCAAGAAAAACCTCCCAACTTAAACAACTTGGTTGGTTGTTTAGTGCTCTGGAGGGCACTGAGCTTGCTGATGACAGCATCATACTGGATGGTAGGGGATTTCACTTTTTCTGTTTTGAATATGATGAGTTTTGACCTTGCTTTTTGAGGGCCAGCTGGGCCGTGCCCTGCCTAAAAGCCTACTTCACAACTAGTTAAAATTTTTTGTACATATGGCTGAAATCGTTTCAAAGTTTTATCATGTCCCTGATTTAGTTCCAGCACCAGTCGACTACTTCCCCGGTTGAAGAGGAACTACACACCGAGCTATAAGAGAAGATGATCAAAGACACCACTCCTTCCCACAGTTCCCTCAATGTCAAAGACCCTTCTCACCTTAATGAACAAACATTATTACTTGTGGAATAATCAACTCCCTGATGAGCGTCGTCTTTTATTCCCATGGAAAACAAAGGGAAACGGCACAGAATAATGGCTAGCCGGAGATTTACGGTTGCCTGCGCCCGATCTTTAGAAAGCCACCATGAATCTAAAATGAACGGGACATTACCTAAATGATTGAGACCAAGGGATTGAATGCATTTCCCCCACCTGCTAGTCCTCCTTTTCCCAGTCGGCACATTCATCACCCCTCTTCGTCCCCCACCTCAGCAAATAAACATTAGGCAGAAGGATGAGTCCTCCCTCGTAAACATACCGGAATTCTCTCTTCCTGAAAGGATCACATATGGTGTCTGTGCGCACGCATATTGGTTTGTATTTGTGGTCTCTTGATTTATGAAAGAAGTACTCTTTGATAAAGTATTGTTCTCTTGTTGAGTATGTGGCTTACGCTGGGAGTTAAAAGTCGGCACACGGCATACATTAAATGAATGCGGAGCTGGATGATTCTCAGTCATACGAAAAGAGCTCCGGAGCGTTACTCCATGATGGAGGGTAGATGATTTATCGTGGGAGGGAATCACAGGGGACAGAGGGCAGCAGGAATAACATTCTCCTGCCGCAGGGACGGGACAAGACTCTGTCCAATGGTTTTTAGATCACTCTCTGGTGATGAATACAAATGCCGCGATCAAGCCGGATCAATGTCAATATCGGAAGTGCTATGGAGATATGGGTTGAGGGGGAGGGATGGGGGGGTCATTGCAGCCATCATCGTGAGGGGAACCCACACTGTAATTGAATCCTGACAGAATCAGAGGAGAGAAAGGGAACGGTGGAGACGGGAGAGAAAGGCTCTAATCAGATTCCTTTCATCTACATACTGTCACAGGTTTGTATTAGAACTGGCCCTCCAAACCAGCAGGTCTATAACACAATAATTGACTTTGCCGAACTAATCTATAGCTGCACTTTCGCACCTCCAGGTAGCACTCTAATAGGGGTTGGCTCTGTGTAATGGCGGGGGAGTGGTGATTGGATGTCCACTGGCTGTGCAGGACAATGGTGGGCTGCGTATTGAGGCCACAGTGCATGGCTCACTACTATATATTTTCCACCGCAACACAGACATAATCAGCAACACGCAAGCATGCAGGCATACTGATTCCCAGACAGACACAATGTGGATAAGAATGCAGACAAACGGTCAAAATGTAAAAGAAATGTCTCACTGTGCTACACCATCACAGCACACACACACACACACACACACACACACATACACACACACACACACACACACACACAAAAGTACTGGTCTGCGTGTCTGTCTAACTCATTGCAGAGTGAAGCCTAGCCAGACCATGACAGCCTTTAATTCATGGGTAAGATGGTCATTAGGTGATGAAATAGGCTATCGATTTTCCTGCTGTCCATCCAGGGAGTCTTCACACCTGAGCCACGAAGTTGGCTGTTGAAAACCATTGAGCCCAGCAGAAATACTGTGCCGGTGCATGAGAGCATGCGTGCACACCTCGTGCTACTGTATGTTTGTATTGGAATGGGTGTACGCTATGCCACTATGTGGGGGCTGTGAAGGAGTGGATGTGTGCACATCGCTGTGTGCGTATGCGGGCGCTTTATGCATTCGTGCCTGACAGCTGTTTGCATTCCTCCTCGGAGGTTGCTGCATTAGTGGGTCCAAACCTAATTAACGCAGCTGGCGGAGGGAGAGGACTGGTGGTGAGTGCTGGCGGTAATGTGATGTCACAGTGAATTAGGCTGATGGGTCGCCATGTGCCGACGGGACAGAATTGGACTGTTGCAAGCGAGATAGATACATCACATGTAGACCACTCGGCTCCTCTGAGATATCTTCAACTCAAAGTGCATAAAAGTGGACAGTAATTTTGTCTTTAGTCGGAGGTAATTGGTAATAACTAATTACCATTGTATTGACCAATAATGATATTGTAGAAAGCTTTTAGAAAACTCAGTACATCTAAGAAAAGACTGAGACTCCAGATTTAAGCGGTTACACCATGACAATGTCTCCACCTGTCCTAGTGAGCAATGGGGTTCATTTCAGTGTGGAACAGGTGAACTGCGGGACTGGTGCAGTATAGGTATTAATGGCTTCGGCTGCGAATCGGAATCCGTCTTTATCAACTCAACAAGGTCAGCATGGGGCAACGAGATGATGGGGAACTCTCCCGTGGAAAAAGCCCCCATGACATGTGCCAAGTTTAGCTTTACTCGTTACCACCCTGT
The DNA here is from genome assembly GCA_036023535.2 of Galaxias brevipinnis. NCBI lineage: Eukaryota > Metazoa > Chordata > Actinopteri > Galaxiiformes > Galaxiidae > Galaxias > Galaxias brevipinnis. Next base: position 9,591 of record JAVQIZ010094126.1, on the reverse strand, counting down.
CACTGTTAGTATATCTACTACTCTAGATTCAGGATAGTAGATGTAGGGCTGCAAGACACACGATGAGAAGGACAATATGACAAACTACTTCTGATTCCTATTCGTTTGTCCAACTTGAGGTGACTCTTCATCATCGGGGTTGTCAGTTAATATCCACGTCAATATAAATCAGATCTACAGTTGATCTTTTTTTTTTTTTTTTTTGTCGATTCAGCGTCATTAATAATTGAACGTTTGATGCAATTTTCCGTCTTGAGAGCGCGGTGTGATGTAAAGTGACTTTGTGCTTTAGTATGAGCTCCCTCAGCAGCTCTGCTCTGCCTCCGTCTCCGTCTCCTTCTGCTTTGTTCTGTCTGGAGTTTGGCAAGCAGCGTAGTTGACTGGCCGGCCTCTGAGCAGCAGTGGGAGACAGGATGGAAACAGTGTCTCCCTTCTCCCCTTGATCCTGGGGCTTATACTGACAACATGCAGCCAACCCTGTTTGTTTGGCTTAGAATATCCCCGCAGAAGCGCGACAGGTAAAACTCCCTTTAAACTCCCTTTTTTTTTGTGGTCTGTATAAAGAATTCATTTTCTAATAGGCTCCAGTTCATGCAATATTGATTTGTCCTTTGACCCAGTTCGGAGAGTCCTCCTACCCAGTAGTAAACAGCGGGGTGAAGGCTGCATGCCTAGAGGCTAGCCTGGGGCTGGGAGAGAGGGAGAACGCCAGCCTGCCTGTCTGACACTGCTCTGAAGCGGGGTGTTAGGAAAACAGCGAAAGAAAGTACCACAAACTGCACCTCAGTTTGTTCAAGTGCATTTACCGACAGATCAGAAAGATTACAATGCCCCATGTAACACCCCTGATCCTGCTCACTGTGGTCTGCTTGACAGACACGTCCCTTTAATACTATACATGAGCCACAGGACTCTTTTCCCCCCTCATTCCTCTCATTAAAAAAGTCTAGCATTAAAATATATCCTTGGGCTACTACACCCCATAGCCAACAACCTTTTTTTTTAAAATGCATTTCAAATATGTGTATTTAGCAACGGATGTTGTTAGAAGTAAAGTAAATGTGATGGTAACAAGGTCTTTATAGCCGCCACAGATGGTTCCCCAGAGCATAGTCTTAGGACGCACACCTGGTGCACCATACTGAGCACGAGATACATAAACGTATTTTATGATTGAGCGAGCGAGAGCAGCTATACCAGTGAAAACGGACAGGTTTCATAAACGGTGTGACACCAGAGTAACCACAAAACATCCCTTTTCTTTCACTGGCATATTTATCAAAGGAAACATGGTCATCGACACTGCACCTTTTGAAACCGCAGAATTGAGCATTGCCGATTGAATACACCACAGCACGCCTGTTCATTCATGTTCCCCTAAAAAGGTTTTCACCAACGGGTCACAGAGAAATCGATATCGTGCCAGACAATATGCAAAAACATACTTTTGAAAAACTCTTAAAAAAAACAAACACATTCCAGCGTACAGAGTTTAAAAGCCGGTCGTAACTTTAAAGGAGATCCCTGGAACCCTGGCAGGTTGTTTTGACGGGAGAATGGCTCTGTTTACAGAATTCCTTTCAAAGTGCCAGAATGCACTGGACTATAAAACACAAGTCTATGTGAGTGACTTAGCCCCCTTGTCTGTCTGGGTGAGTGAGTAGCTCTTAACTCTAGCCCTCGGTGTGTCACTGAGTGTCAGTGCTTTTGGCCTCTCTCCACGGAGCTCTCAGCAGCACAGCCAGCTGAGCTGCACAGCCGAGCCCCGGTTGGTGTTAATTGTTACGGTAACCGTCACTCGGCGTGGCGCTCCTCTAAATTGCGTAGAAATGCAATTAACATGGAGCAGCAGGACATTAAAAGCCATATTTGTCACTGTCGGGATCTGAGTGGGCGTCTGATTGCACAGCTCATTGGAGGAGAAAGATGCCCTCCACGCTCTCTCCTGGCTCCCCTTCACCCAGACCACTCAAATAGGAGGACGGGGGAATGGAGAACGAGAGAGAACTTGCGAAGGAGTAAATAACTCCAGGTTGTGGGGGGAAGTGGATCTAACTAGAGAGAACAGATATGAGTATGATAATGAGAGTTTGTTTGTCTGCTCCCACCGGTCCACAGTGATCTGGTCTGTGTGAGTTGACTCAGTACGTGTGTTTGTGAACCGGAGAGGAACTTTTACTGGAAGTGACACCGAGGACATTAATGTCTTTTACTGTAAAGGGTTTTACATTTTAAAGAAATTAAACACTGAACAATTTGGGTAACTTGAATGTGCTAATTAGGAAGCCTCACATTGTGACCTTACATTAAAAAACACCTACCATGTGCTTTTATTCGTTTCCTGATAAAAAGCGCTGAGGAGAAAAGCACATTTCAGACAAAAAAATGAGCACGACCTTTCAGGCATGCAATCAAAACACAGTAATTGTAGATAAATAACGTACAAAGGTTTAATATCTTGAAAAGCTATAGCTTGCAGTATACTGGATTCATTTTTATTTCAAAAAGTAAAGCTTTAACTTAAACAACTTTACAAATAGACCTGGCGAAGCAATAAAGGAACGTGTTTTATGCATTTAGCGGCAGTACACAGCGATGTATTAGGAGAGTGCATGCTCAGCTGTAAGTCACTGTACACAGCTGAGTGAGTCGACCATATGCCTCTGTATAAACCCTATAAATCTAGACTGGTGGGGTGCGCTGCAGTGAAGCCATACTGTAAGCTTTCCTGCATTCTGTCACATCCAGACTCACCCGTTAGTGAGCAGAAATCACTTCTAGTGCTTTGCAGGCTAATGCATAATTTAGGATGTTAAGTTACAAAATGGTTGCTGTGTGCATCTCTTACCGGGTCCTTCTCTGTGCAGCTATGTGACAGCTGTGCAGTGGGCGAATCTTAATTTAGTGCACGTGTATGAATGATTGTGCTCTGAATCAGGGAGATGTCTTCTTGTCCCTTCCATTTTCATCCATTCATTTAGATGAAAACGTGTTGTTACAATTGAGAAAATATCTTTCATCTGTTTCTTCTATTCTCTCCATAACTTTATCAAAGTTTATCTATGTGCATATGTGTGTGTGTGTGTGTGTGTTTATATGTGTTTGTGTGTGTTTCTGTGTTTCTCTGTGTTAGTGATTGTGTGTTTGTGGAGTCAGCCGTCCAGACACTAGGGGGCAACAGCATTCTGTTCAAAGCCGCAATAAGTCCCAATACATTCTGAGAGCCAGGGCCCTAATAAATTACAGTTTTTCTGAATTTAATGAAGTTTTCTGTTCTCTAATTTGTTTTTGCTTGCCATTTCTAAAATGTCAGATGTAAAAATATTCCTTCGTTTGTTTCATCCATGTTACTTTCTTTAAGCCGAGGAGTTCACTAACATGATATCACAGAGGACACTGACATATACTGAAAAAATCTATGAGGGAATGCCAATTCAGTGTAATTTTGTAAACATAATTTTGGTTCTTGAGACAAAGGAGACACAATTCCTGCTTGATATTCAGTCCACTCCCAGGCCGAGATAAAACGGATGGAGGAGTAGCCATAACAGATAAGTAAAAAGAAAGAGAGATCCAAAAAGAAGAGGAGCATAGGGAAGGGGGTGATGAACAATCGGGAGAGAGAGACAAGAGTCTGGTTGAAGAAAGGCAGATGTAGGGTGGACTCATAAAAGCCATCCGCTCTGTTTGACTCAGATACTGAGAACACCTATATATCTAAAGACCCCCCCACCCCCACCACACACACACACACACACACACACACACACACACACAGAAGACAGTGATAGGCCGATGTGTGGGTAAAGGGACACAGAGAGAAGTGGATGAAAGGAAATGAAAGACAGACCAAAAACAGAGATACACAGTATGAAAAAGGAGCGCGCGGCAGCCTAACCTGCAGCCGAACCATCGAAAGAGGAAGCGGGGGGGAAATGTGCCACTGAGGAGAGCTAAGAAAAGAAAAAGGAGATGGAGAGAGAAGATTACGGCGGGCTGTCCCGTGCTATTCTTCATTTTAAGCAGCTTGCTGACCTTTCCAGTCAAGCCTGTAGGTGTAGTTCAGCTGCAGCGGCACTGCCTGCAGTAATTTAGGTGGGAACTTGGGCAGCGAGTGAGAAAAGAGAGGAAGGGAGAGATAAGGATAGAGAGAGGGGAGAGAGAGAGATTGAGAGAGGGAGGGGGGAGTAGAGAGAGGATATACATGTACCTGTGGGTGCAGCAAAGAGAGTGACCGCTTCCAAATGATTGCTTCTCACATCCATGAGTTTTATATCGTTCCCAGATTTACTGTCCGTTTATGGGAGGCACTTATGAGAGTCTACCCGCTTAGAGCAGCCGAGCTCGAGGTTGATACCCCTGTTTAAGCCAGAGTTCAACCACAGCTGGCCAAATAGAGGGTCCATAATTCACACTCTGGTAGGGCCCTGGAAAGACAAGACAAAAAAAAGGCAATTACACACTAGGCAATCACACAAAGGTATCAAAACGCTTCATCAAACTACGAGAGTAGCTCTGGGAATGGACCCTAAGAGACAGTTAGGGCCAGGGGGTCAAAGAGGATTACCCAGTGATGTAAGACACGTCTAGGCGACAGAGACCCAGTAACCAATGTAATGCATGACCGCCATTGGCAGTCGGCAAGAGATCCGTGGCGGTGGAGTTTTGCTCATGTATTTGTGTGTTTTATGTGTCGACAATAAAATATTATGTGTGGGCTGTAACGTGTGTGCTGCTCTGTTGTATGACCGTGTGTTTGTGTGTTTCAGTGGGATCTAAAGACAATATAATTGTCTCTTAGTAGGGTTGTTAAAGCCACACAGGTAATTGAAGCAATTTGTGTAAAATGGCTGCTCACACTTAGACCAGACAGATGAGTCAGGCAAGGTTGAATGATAGTTTCGCACTGGAGGTGCGCTGGCTCAACTGAGCGTGTGCAGATTCCCCACTTCCCTTCCTCCTTTTGCACATCTCAAGCATCATCATCTAGTTCCTCCATACTGCAGAGCCGTGGCTTCAACCTATTCTATGCTGCATTATCATGTGAAAAGGCGGTATTTCTCGTCAGCAAGCTCTTCAATTGGGAACAGATGTTTTTCCCTCCCCGGGAAATGATTCGCTCCTTACTGACAGAGGATGGCGGCCCCGCTTTATTACTCATATAAAGAGCCTCTTAAACGACAGCATTCAGGGGAAATATAGGCCCATATTCATTCTTTCAATTTGGGGGCAAGTGGTATAGAAATAATTATACAGAGTGTGAGTGTGGCTTTCGTGGGGCTGTGAAAGTGTCTCCAGCCAATCGCCGGTGGAGCAGGTTTACTATTCAAGGCACGGTGTTAAGGCTCCCCGTTACAATGACTACTCAGCCTGCTTGTTGGAGAACAAAATTAACCCGCAGGCATCATCATCATAAACAGTCATTGGTGTAGCCCTGATATCTCTGTCACGGAATGTTTTCCGCTTCTATATGCATTTTACAGCATACATTTATCAACACATCAGGGTGGCAAGTGACTGTTTTGAGTGACATATGACAATTATTTATTTGAATATGACAACGGTGCACTATCTCAGTCAAGTTCCAAATCAGTTCACGTCCATCCAAATGCCTTTCTTTTGTAGTGTTCTGATAGCCCTCAGAAGATAAAACAAATAGAGTGTGCTGGTCTGACATTTTCCTCCCACAGCACATCCCTTATTTTCTCCAACTTTCAAAATGAAAAAACAACATATTTAGAATTACTTTGCTTTTTGCTGTCCTCATCAATCAATGGTTATCAAAGAAAAATTCTCCCCTCTCTGCCCAGACGTTGGTTCATCAAGGCAGCGTCACAGACCTTGTGCTGCACTGGGGCTCGCAGATGAGAAAGGGTAGTGTTTACATTGAGCTGCCTAGGTTACAATATGATTTATGGAATATAGTCTGCACGAATCACAGTGTTGGAAATGTCTTCTCTCATTTAAAAGCAAACCCCCAAAACAAACAGAATGTGATTGCCACTTATTTCTATTTGAAGGACTGAAAACAGATTTTCATCGGGACCCGGTTTCTCTCATTAGCATAGAAATGAATATGATGACAGATAATGAATATATGCCTCTTGATGCTTCACAGCCAACCAAAAAAGATCAAGTTTATAGGGGGCGGGGAGAGGGGGTGGAGGAGAGAGAATGCAAGAGAATGCGCAAGGCATTAGCATACAGAAATAGAGAGTGGTTTCTTTGAAACTAGACATGGAGAGAGAGAGAGAGCGAGAGAGACGGAGAGAGAGAGAGAGAGTGGTGGAGAGCAGAGGACACAGTCAAGGTTGGTGTTAGATAGAGAACAGCCTCCATGTAGCCCTCCAACCAATCAAACACACTAAAACCACACACCCCTGTCACAGCGCTCTGGCCGTGGAATTGGGTGTCACATCTTATTGGATGGGAAAAGATAAGCTCATTATTAGTTTCTTGCTGCAGATAAACTGCCAGGAACAGATTCCGGCATATGCAGTGTGTGTGGTCGTTGTTTGATTTGGAAATTGATGATGCCCAAATCTACTGTGACTGTGTAAGTATGAGGAGGTACAGCTATAAGATGACTGAGGGCAAGCTATCATATTTTATATATATCATATATATTAGCCTACGGTGTTGGTTGGAGCAGTCAATTATTTTAAAAAGAGGTTTGGTTTTAGACCAAAACATTTAGATATTTTCTGGGGTTCATATTACAACAACTGTCTTAGTCGCAAGAGTCTTTCCCCCGTTTCCAGAAAACCTCGGCTGTAGTTTTAACTAAGAAGAAAAATAGAAATGCGTGGAAACAGAGTAGTCACAACACTGAGGCTAGAGGCCTCAGATAGAACAGACCACGTTACTATATACTACATTAAAGGGATAGTTCAACTTTGTGGGAAATAAGATATGTTCCTACTTAACCATGGTCAGACGAGATGATCGATGTCAATGTTACAATTGTACGTCCATTTATTAGTCATTTAGGTAAGCTGGCAGGTATATGTAGCCTAGCTTAGCACAATGACTGTTGGTCGGTAGTTCCAGCCCGTCGTGCATTTCCCCTTACAGATCTGACACAACAAAAGCACAGGAAACAAAATAACACAAGGTTTGGTTACACAGCCTTGGTCCCCTTCAAAGCTTTGCTTAGGGGAACTTAAACTTAGTCAGGGATGACCGTGTAAACCACCAACGACATCACACCATCACAACAACATTTCATCAGCACAAACCTATTATTGCAATGTTTTTTTATTTTTTTATTGAGAGATAAGATGTAACTTGTCTCTGCAAATGAAGGAAAAGACGTGAGATCAATTTACATTATGCAAGCATGTCAATAGGGAAACAAAACGTGGTCAAATCCTGCATTACAGTGTAAGGTGGCTGCCGGAGTAAAGGTGTAACGTGTGCCGACTGACTTTGCTGTGTCTTAGCTCAGCAGTGCACAGATCACTGTAACAATTACCAACAATATGGAGGCATAAGCTCCGTGCACCGTGACAGCACTAGGCCTTCCATGCTACTACAACAGAAATCTCAGCACAAGGTGCTGCAGTCCCCACCAACCCGCCCACCCCACCCCGCCCCCTCTCTCTCTCTGCAGGGACAGAGCACTCACTCAAACAACATCAAACGGGGATCTGTGCCCACAGCACATGCCTCTCTCAGGTCGGGGGGGATTGGAACGCGGATAAGACACACGGTAGGAGCTGCGGTTCGATTAGCCGAGCGCCATTTTCGTCTAGATATCCACAGACAACGGAAGGATGAGGCAAGGTGGAGAGTTGTGATGATGGCTTTGTTAAAGAAATGCACTGTGCCCCCATGCGAATCATTTACACAACACTGGGTGTTTGCTTCTCCTAAGGGGAAGCACCCCCCCTTGTGTTATGAATAATTCTGGACACAGCACAAAGACGACGCTGAGAGAACGAACCAGTGAAAACGAACAGTCAAAAAACACCTAACAATACCTTCCAAAACAACTTTTATACCCAGAGCCGTGTGACCTCTGCAGTTCGTTTTTTTCCCCCCACTCCCTGCTTTCTCTTTACTGACTGCTCTTTGCTTAGGGTTTGACTGCGCTGACTACTGTGTGACCTCTGACCCCCAGGCCACAGCGGAGAGACCTGCAGCTGGCTGTGGAGATGATCCCAGTGGAGGCAGTACCCTGCAGGTGAAACACAGACAACCCAAAGCCCTAATGGGGCAGGAAACAGAGCGGTTTCCCCAGTCTCTTTTTAGAGGAAGTTATCTCCATCTCTCCCGAGCTCTTGCAGAGTGATTGCACCAAGCACTGTGGTGGAATATACAAGGTGGTGTCTGCTATTTATTTCATTGCTGCTAGTCTAACCTTTAGAATGGAATAGAGTCTGCAGGAGGGCACTGGAAGCATATCATGCTGGGATAGACATTTCACCTTGTGGGCTTGCTGCTGCTACAGTGTATTTGTGTGTGAGTGTATTTCTTTTTGTGTGTGTCTCTCTCTGTGTGTGAGGCCACATTGTGTTCTCAAAGAGGGAAAGATGAGTGCAAAAAGAAGGGAATAGGGATAAAAAGACATTGTTCCCAGGGTGGGGAGAAGTAGTCCTCAGTGCCACTATTTTGCTGGAGTCACATGCCCACATGTGGTGGAGGGCAGAATAATCTACCACGCAAATATGCAGCAATACAGACCATATCAGGAAATTTAGAGGAGGTACAAAGACATTTGAAGAATTTTCAATAATAACTTCCGAAGGTTAGCTATCACAACGTTTGGCGAATAAAATAATTTTTATTACACATAGAAAATATATTACACATCCACAATATTGTCGATGATCAATGATTTATGACATAGATCAGGTCCAAAATTCCATCAGGGTCAGAAGATTTGGTACTGTCCTTTCTCTGGAGCTTGTCAGAGGTTCTCAAATGGACGTGAAGGCTGAAGATATGTTGAGGAACGTCTGCAGTGGTTTCACATCATACAGTATACATAGCCAACATCCCCTGCATGTTAGGCATGGAAAACACTTTTCAACTGCAAAATTGTACTTCCTTATTTTATCATAACTTGCCTTTTTGGCTCAAAACTTTGGACAAAAAGCTCATCAACATCCATCGATGTCTTTTGCGCATGTCCTTACCCTCCCTGTCCATCTCTCCTTTTCCACAGAGGGCAACTCCACATTCAATCTCCCCTCAGTGGCCACTCTGTCATTAAAGGCGGTGGCATTTGTCATCTCACAGTTGGCAGACGCGGCATCTCCCATATTGAATGGCAGCAGACGGGCGGAGCACTGGAGGGCCCGGCGGTGCTGGAGCTCGACAGGACGGGGCATCACAGACTGTGTGAGGAGCCGTGGAGCTCTCTTCCCCTCTCTCTACAGATATCATCCAGTTCCTCTCTGATGATTAAACTCATCTGACCGGCGACAGCTTGAACCCGAAGAGCTGGAGAGCTGGGGAGCGAGAGAAAGAGAGAGAGAGAGAGAGAGAGAGAGAGAGAGAGAGAGAGAGAGAGAGAGAGAGAGAGAGAGAGAGAGAGAGAAAGAGAGACGGTAAAAAACACACAGACACACAAAAAAAAAAAAACAC
>JAVQIZ010094109.1:0-12542 GCA_036023535.2 Galaxias brevipinnis | reverse complement strand
CACAGTTACCTCCGCAGGTTTCTTGACGTTGCTGTTCATGAAGAGGCTTTTGATGCTGTTGGGTTTAGCCACAGCTGTTCTCTTGACATTCTTGCTCGAGTCTGCTTTTTTAGCCCCTGGTTTACCTACGTGTTTACAGAAACAGGCATGTAAAACCCCACACAGCATAATATACAAGGACACTCATATTGATAGGACCTACCTTTATTGCCCCTTTCGACAACGTCTTCCTCCAGGTCATCGTCAAATATTTCTCTCCCATCTTCTACGTAGCCAGTCCCATCTGAGGGGGTTAAACAGGGAGATAAATTGATAGAGAACTGCGATGAGATAAGCTTTTCTTGGATCAAGACGCTCAAATAGTCTCAGTTCATAAAGAAAAAGTCCTAACTAACAATATGCATGAGGTAATAACCGTTCAGACTTAAAGACATACAATAATTTGCTTACTTGTCATTATTGATTGACATAGACTCACCATCATCAATGATCCAGTCGTCGTCCTGTCTATTTCGTACCATCTTTGAGTACTCCTCCTCGTCCACCTCCTCATACACACTTGCGAAATCCTCCACCTTTAACACACAAACATAATCACATAGTATGTATCAAATCCACACTTGGCCCCTAAGAATTTTTTTTTGTGGAGTCGGCCATTTAATTACATTGGAACAATATTGCATGTGAATTACTTTATTTTGGAATAAGAACAAACTTAAGCTAGCACAAAACAGTAAGCGCACGCGCGCACACACACACTTGTATGTTACCTCATACTTGACCTTCTCCCCTTTCTTTGCTTTTCTGAGCTGCTCCAAGGCGGACTTCCTCCCCACTTTCTCCTTCTTCTCTCGTCTGGAACGTGACACTGCCAGTCCACACGCATCACCTGGCGCGGTGGATATAAACTAAGTAAGTAACTTCACGTTATGGCACAATATTGAATATAGTTTATCGTTAAAGGGTTGAGTTTCATCCAACATTTCGGAAAGTCAAATAACGTTGGTTAAAGATCACTGACACTGTCCCATATCGAATTTGAAGCTGTCTGGAAACGAGTATATTGCGTAAACGTTTATCAAGCAAATAGAATTGAGCACTAGCAAGTTAGCCTATATTGATGCAAACGAAATTCCTTTACGTTTGTTACTACTGGTAGTAGTAGTAGTAGTAGTACAAGCCCCGCTTGCGAAGTTACTTAGCTGGCGCTAAGGTTAGCAAGCTACCGTTTACAGCTACCAGTACCAACACTAAGCTAGGGTGTATACACATTTTCTAACGTTAGGTTACTCTAATTATTATTTTCAGCACTCACCGGCGTCCGTGTTGTCAATATCTTTATCTGGGTTAGATACGGGAGCCATTGATAACATTTGTTGACAACCTTTAACTTTCTTGGTTAAGGGACCAACGTTAGGTCACAAAACAACAGACCATTCCGCGCCAAATAAGCTTCCCGGGGAAAGTCATATCCAGGAAATGACATAGCGTAAAAGTGTGGCCAGTTAGAATATTGCGCATAGGGGAAGTTTTTCTATGTCCACTAGATGGCAATGTTATGGTCGAACTGGTAGTCATTTATGGAATAAGGTAGAATACACGTGAAAATAATTACATTCAAAGGTTATGTACCATTTATCTCATTATCGGTAATTTTAATAGAGTTAATGCAAATTAGCAATATATTTTTAAAGATTCAGAAAAATATACAAAAGCATAAAAATGACAACTAATGCATTTGTAGTCTTAGTGTTGTACGCGCGCGCTCACACAGACGTTTACTGAAACCTTTTGAAAGTTACTTGCATTACGTACCTTCCCCTCCCCACCCATTGTATGTATGCATTATTCTTATGCTTAGAGGTGCAGAGAAAGTGTCGCCTATTTATCGCAAATGAGGCACGTTACCATGGTTACTTGGCGGGACTTTCGAGTGCGCACAAAAGATATCTGTCCCAGATTGGAAGAAGAAAGTGAGCTCAGACAGACAGGCTGTCTCACAGCACTAGTACAGTTGGGTTCAGCATTGGAGGCGCACAGAGGTCTTATTGTTTTCTTCTGTCTCCCCCCTGCCTATATTTGCCTTTCATTGATAACTAACCTAATGAGATTCAGAGTTCAAGTATTAACATTTTATCTAGGCCTACTGGCCTATAAATGCGCAGGCAATTGAACATAAAAGATTAAATGTACACATACTTCAGCCTAGCCATAAATAGCCTGGAGTCCCTGGAATCATTAGCCAATAGGCAACGGGAAATGGTAAAGCAGGTCAATTGTTGTGCCTATTTGCTCCCCCAGCAGCAATTGGATGCTGGCACAGCTTGGTGATGTGAACGCTTCTGTTCCTGAAAAGGCAGAGGGGCACGCCTGATCGTTCTTTAGCAGCTGAGTGAGCTGGACCCACTGCAGATAGGGGCCCGTTACGTGCCCGCGACTTGCGACATTATCTGACCATCAATTACTTACAAAGTGGCAGATATTTTCACACCATGGTGGGGCAGCGACGCAACAGAGCGCACAGTAATTACGCATGTGATCCTGAATATAGATGGGGGCAGCGAAGGGTAAGTTCCAAGGCAAAACTAACCAAGTCATTTAGTTTTTTAGGCCTATGTGTAAAGTTTTGTCACTTTGACTTCTCCGTATCTAACATGTTTGTGGGCAAAAAAACGAATCCAATTATTTCTAGCCACATACTTGCTACAACAGTGTTATCTGATGTCAGTTTATTATTTTTAATGGAGCACCACTGACATATTTCGATATGGTCTGAACACATTATTGAACTCTAGTTATTGATCACGCATTAACCTTGAGTGTGACTTTGCATTGGAAAAAATGTTGGTCAAATACAACGTGATAGTTACATTCATATTTATATTATGTTAGTGGGTCTCTTGTTTTTTTCTATTAGTAGTAGTTGTAATAGTAGTAGTAGCAGTAGTAGTGGTAATAATAGTAGTAGTAGTAGTAGTAGTAGTAGTAGTAGTAGAAAGTAGTAGTGGTAGGAGGAGGAGGCGGAGGAAAAGTACTATTAGTTGTGGTAGTAGTTGCAGCAGTAGGCTTTAGTAGTAGTGACTGTGGGGGAAAAAAAACGTTTTATGCTTTTACGCCTGATTCTATTATCTTGCATCAGACATGTGCGGGTTCATTGAATAGATGAAAAATAAATTGGAAATCTGAAAAATTATATTATTAAAGGGCATGCATTCTTGAAATATTGTTTAAGAAGTAAAGAAGTCTTCATTTACATCATTAACGTATAGGAGGCTAGATGGTAGTTGTCCTTACTCTATTCATTCATATTCCCTTTTATTCAATGCCAAGCCCTATATCTCTCCTGAAAATGTATCCATTTGAGCTGCAATCCTTGTGTTTATTAATTGGACAAGGAGAATGGAAATGGCAAATACTGTGTTACCTATAAATGTATGGTACGTGGTTGCTAAGCATCATCACTCTCTGATGGGGCTATGCCATTTAGCCAATCCAATCTTTGTATGCAGATAGGACAGTCATAGCAGTGCCCTGATTGGAGGATGCCTTCCTCCCCTCCAGAGGCTCTCTCCTCTTTGTCGTCACCATGGCGAGAATTTGTATTGGCCTGTGAGTGAAGGATCACTCTACCAAAGGGATGATGGGGGAGGAGGGACAGATACGAGAGAAAGGGGAATTGGAGGGGGTGGCTGAGTGGGCGGGTGTACAGAGGAAAGAGAAACAGACCGAGAGAGTGAAGGAGAGAAAGAGAGAGAGAAAGAGACATCCTCTAACTGATGCTGAGTCACAGACAGGGGGACCAGTGCTGTATCCAATGAGCCTCTGGCAAAAATGGAGGAGCTTGAACACACCTGCCCCCAGCCGCGAACGGTAGGGTGTTTTTTTTGTGTGCTTTTAAATGTAGCCTGCGTCTCGGAGTGTGCTGTAAAAGACAGGGAGAGACAAAGGCTGGACTGGGAGGTTGGCCTGTCTGGCTCTTACAAAACGGATCCCCTGTTTGTGTGTGTTTGGAAAGAGATGCCCGGAATGCTGAGTGGACTCTGTATGTGTTTGTGTGGGTGGGTGGACGGGAGGGGAAGGGAAGGGGTAATTTGCGTGTGCTTTGAGCCATTGGTATTGAAGGAACAATAGCACAAGGAAAGAGAATGGGGCAAACCTATAGCTTCTACATGTCCCTCTACTTCCTGCTAGGCCACCCACACACTGCAGCCATGCTATTTTGCGTATCCCTCCATCTCAGCCTCCCTCTTGTGCTTTTCCATCCCTCCGCTGCTCCTCCTGTCAGCCTGCAGCCTGTGGACCAACCCTTCCTCTATGGTGTTGTTGTTTGTTTTTCTTACTGTTTCTTAACCCCCGCCCTCTCCTCCCCCCCCGTTAATCCTTGCATGCCAGATGTTGTCTGTTTATGCCAGTTGTAGGGCTTAACGGAGCACGCTCACTGTGATCATTGTGATTGGCTGCGGGGTCCTAGTTTGTTTAGGCTGCCGTGTGCCCTTTGTTGACTGCCGGCCCCTCCCTCTTCTCACCTTGCCCTGGAAATTATGGGATGTTACCTCTATGTGTCCTCGCTGGTCTCTCCCTCCCCATCTGTTGTCCTGGAAATATATTCATGCCACAATGGTTGCTATGGTAGGCTGTTTAGATGCTGCTTCCCATTTTCATAACTTATTCCACCATCAGATCTGATCTTGTAAATATTAATTGTTACAGTTATATCCATCCATACAGATGTATTCGTATATCTGAACAGTTATGAACCGCAGTACATAACAGTTGTGTTATTCATTCTAGTGTTACATCACCCTCATTGAGCCAACCTCTATTATATCTATTGTTAATCTTTGCCTGAAGGGCATCCGGCACAACAGGGTTATAGCCTTGGGCATAGTGTGTTTAATGTGTTTTAATTTCGTGTTTCATCCACTCCTCTGCTTTGTCTGTGTGTTGGTGTCAGAATGTGGATTAAGCTGCTCTACAAGGGAGGAATGAAGTAAGATATGGATTGGAGGCAGGAAGGAAATAAAAGGAAAATAAAAAGTGTTTCCTTTGTTTGGTTCAGGAAAGCAGGTCACGTTTGTACCTACAGCCATGCCCTCACCTGTTCCTCTGAGCTTTGGTAACTGTGGCTTTGCACCAGATCAGTGGCAGCAGTGAACCTAGATAACTAGATAAGGCAATCATATGCATATTAATTTTTTCTTTATTAGCATGTGCACATGGATCAATAACACTGAGTGCAGCTGTGGCTGTCACACAATCAATAGTTCTAAAGATACAGAATTGGCATGGGTTTGGATCAATTCCGTAATGGATACTACTGTATCTGTTAGGGAGTGTGACCTCAAAAGTAATAGTTCAGTCATTTTATATTGTTGTGGCATATTGTACCATTGTGGCAGCATTCATCTCTCTATTCCCTTGCTCTGGACAGTTACTCCTCTGTAGCCTATTCTGCAGGTACGTAACGTCCCAAACTGAAATGAGTTTGTGTGAGTAAAAGACCCGCCAATACTCGGATGTTAATATCTTATATGCTACTATCAACAGATGATGTTTCTTTTCCTCCATCTTTGTCCTCTGTTTTTAGACTCTTACTGAGCCTGCCATCTTTGCCAGAGAGACTAGCTGTGATTGCCTTGCTCCTCACGAGAGGCTTACCATCGCCCAGGCCCGCAGAGGGACCCCTGGTAGGCCCATCTCTGTCCCCGGAAACACCTCGCCTGCTGTCTGCCAAAACATCCATCTGTCCGGCCATGCTTTTCTTTGGCAGTCATCGTTTTTAAACTGCTACACTGCGATTATGACATGAGTAACTAACTAATTAGCCAACTGATGTGTCTTTTTATGCCTACTTCTTCACACCCTTCATTAGAATACGTTTCGATGTTTGAGGCAAGAGCTTCAATTCAAGACTCAATTAAATAGTTGTGCTTTGTCTTGCTATTTCCGTCCCATATGCCTTAATGGGCTTCTTTGGGTCTTCTTTTGTGTGTTGCCAGTGGATCGACCGGTCCGGGTCTACGCCGATGGCATTTTTGACCTGTTTCACTCTGGCCATGCTCGAGCTCTCATGCAAGCCAAAAACCTCTTCCCCAACACCTACCTGATAGTGGGAGGTAGGGCACCCATCACAGGAAGACATATTTGATCACTTGACAAATAAAGATCTGAACACATCATGTTTTTATACAAAGGGTTCACCCATGCCCCCTGTATGTGTGTCGCGATGTGTTTGAGACAGTGTGCAGCGACGAGCTGACTCATAAATACAAAGGTTTCACGGTCATGACGGAGGAGGAGAGATACGAGGCGCTGAGACACTGTCGCTACGTCGACGAGGTGGTCCGGGACGCACCGTGGACGCTGACGCCGGACTTCCTGGAAAAACACAAGGTTGGTCGGGTCGTTATGTAAACAAATGCCCTCTTTTTCATTTGCAATGCATGCCAGCATGTCCCACTTTGTCCTTAGTTTGTCTTAAACACGTGTAGTCCTTCTATGTCAGTCTTTGATTTTGTGTGTGTCCCGTGTCAGTCCTACATGTCCCTTCGTCTCTTCTCAGATCGATTTTGTGGCGCACGATGACATACCGTACTCCTCAGCAGGAAGTGAAGATGTTTACAAACACATTAAGGAGGCGGGTCAGTGTGTTCGTGAAAATTATGCTATTATCTAAACGGTTTCGCTGTGCATGTGTGTGAGTGCATGAACCACTGACAATGAACAATGCTCGCTGGTCTGTAAAAAACAACTGTCTTTACATCAGGAATGTTCGTGCCCACGCAGCGAACAGAGGGCATCTCGACCTCCGACCTCATCACTCGTATCGTCAGGGACTACGACGTCTACGCCCGACGTAACCTCCAGAGGGGCTACACCGCCAAAGAGCTCAATGTCAGCTACATCAATGTAAGAAGGCCTGTTACAGTACACAAGGTGTCCAAAATGTCAGCTACATCAATGTAAGACCCACAATGTCAGCTACATCAATGTAAGACCCACAATGTCAGCTACATCAATGTAAGAAGGCCTGTTACAGTACATTGTAAGAAGGTGTCCACAATGTCAGCTACATCAATGTAAGAAGGCCTGTTACAGTACACAAGGTGTCCACAATGTCAGCTACATCAATGTAAGACGGCCTGTTACAGTACACAAGGTGTCCACAATGTCAGCTACATCAATGTAAGAAGGCCTCTCCAGCACTAGTAGCTCTTCAAAGGTGTCCACAATGTCAGCTACATCAATGTAAGAAGGCCTCTCCGGCACTAGTAGCTCTTCAAAGGTGTCCACAATGTCAGCTACATCAATGTAAGAAGGCCTCTCCGGCACTAGTTGCACTTCGAAGGTGTCCACAATGTCGACGGTTATAAAGCCGTTCAACTCTCTTAGTTTAAGTGCCATTCTCACGAGGGACCGTTCTCCTGACGTCGCTCTGCCTTTGGTCCCTCAGGAGAAGAAGTACCGTCTGCAGAACCAGGTGGACCGGATGAAGGAGAAGGTGCGCACTGTGGAAGAGAAGAGTAAACACTTTGTGTACCGCGTGGAGGAGAAGAGCCACGACCTCATCCAGAAGTGGGAGGAGAAATCCCGAGAGTTCATTGGCAACTTCCTGGAGCTGTTCGGGCCGGATGGGACGTGGGTAAGTCATGGCCCTGTCCAGCTTACCTCAGCGATGTACACACACAGGCTATGCTGAGGTTTGTGACTCTGCATATTGAACTTCACATTGACACGTAACAAGTTATTCAAGCAAATCTCTCCCCTTCGCAGAAACAGGTGTTTCAGGAGCGCAGCGGCAGAATGATCTCCTATGCTCTGTCGCCCCGCGGGTCACCTAGCAACAGTCCTCCCCGGGAACGGTCCCCGTCACGCTCCCCCTCTCCCCCTTCTCCCCCTCTCCGCTGGCACAGCGCTCGGCCCTCACCCCCGACGTCCCCTAAAGGAGCGTCGGCCTCAGTGAGTAGCATGAGTGAAGGGGATGAATACGAAAAGTAGAGCCTTGGACTATGGAATCACATACACACAGACAGACACCCACTCCTTACACACGGACAGACACCTAATACCTCTCACAGTGTAGTCCGGTAAAGTGCTGAAACACACACACACACACACACACACACACACACACACACACAAAGACACACTTTCACATCCCCTTCAACGCACTGGCAGCAATGACTGGATGGTGAAACTGTATCTTCCAGGGAGTTGCAGATATGCAATAAAGAGGGTAGTCATGGGATGTGCAGTTTTGCGCTACAGGCAAAAGCAGCACCATGAAGCCATCACAGTCTCTGTGGCCTGGGCAGCAGAACAGACAGTGATGGGGAGAGAATGTGAACCCAGGACTGTTAGTAAGAGGCTGATCTGCTTTTGATTGTTCAGGTCTGATTGAGTCTGTTCCTCACAGCCTGCTCATAGAATCACATCGTTATTTTGTGTCCTCGTCCATGAAGTCGACCTTTCTTATCTGGTATTGCTGTGAATGTAAAATCTAGTGAACGGCTGGTCTATTTGTCAACATTAGTACGGTAAACGACGCTTATGTGATGTTCATACAACATCTTATTTTGCCACTGTTTCCCACGTGATCGAAAGAGAGAGTCAGGTGCTGACGGAATAAACAGCTACCACTCCCAACAGGCCATGAGAAACTCATTATCTCCATTCTATTGCTACTTGAACTGCTATTGTTGGGCAGATAATAAAGAAACACTGTCCCCTACAGCAGTGAAGCTGCTACTGCAGATTCCCCCCTTCACGCTATACACACAATCAACTTTAGTTGGTGCTTACCTACTCCATATGAGTGGCTACATTAATTCATTAGGTAAATACAGCAGAATTAATGTAGTCATGGTGTAATGGTTTCCAAAGTAGAGCCCTCCAAAGTAAATACATAGGAATTACCGCATTAGGATGGGTTTTCGCCCATACAATATGGCCACCACCAGGTCTTCCAATGCACCTGCTTCTAGGACGTCATTTTGAGACCAGGTCTATAGAAAAAAATTGTGAATTGTCCCGCCGTAGGCATTCTGTACATGCTGGTTGTATATGACAAACTGAGGGTCTGAGACTCCGTCGGCCCCACAGTACTGTAAGCAGTAGCTGCTGCTCCAAAGGGAAATCTCTAGCACATCAAGCCAGTTTCGAACATGTTCCACTACTCACCTACTGACCCACTTTAGACACCTTATTGTCCTGTATGCACTAAATGTAACCCTGCACTGTATGTACAAAAAAAGGGAATGTGTGTTTCTTGTTCATATTGTTTTATTTTCTAATGTATAATTTCAAATGGCTTGATATGTAAATAAATAGAAAATGTATAATTGAAACTTGCAGCTTTCTCTCTCTCACCCAAAACATAATAGACAGAGCTCTCTTCAGCCTTTCCCCCAGGCCATGTTTAGGCAGGAATGAAGCGGGAAGCCGGCAGCGACTGATCTGTGTCCAAAGGCCACTTCACATTAACCACAGGAACACAAAGGATAGTGTTTTATTGTTGAACTTGACAGTAGATTTGCTGTTTTCATGCATAATATCAATTTTGAAAATTACTCTAATCGTGAGAACCTTATGCATATAAGTACCCGTACATCGCCTAACATCAGAGATACAGTAGGAAAGAAGTATTCATTGGAAGCTAGCTAAATACATACACATTGTTCATACCACTTGTGTATCCTGCTCATACTGTACTCTTGCGCTTAAAGTATACTACAATAGAACCTTCGGTGTGAGGTACGCAAAGGGCCTGAATTTCCCATCTCCAATAATGGTTGAATTCCATTGAACCCACAATGATATACAAAAACACAAATTTGAAACAATCGGTGTAACCCCTGTATGATGACAATGTCCAAGGAAAACCATGACAAAGCAGAAGAAACACAACACTTTCTGAGCCTGTGGCCAACACACGATACCCTTTACAGTGACAATCGTAATACAGCACTGAATTGACTGCACTGAAGTGTATGCACTGGTTGACTGCAGGCTGCAAGGTACTTGCAATGCTGGAATATGGTTTTTTTGCAAATAGAAGGTCTGAAGACAATCTAGATAAAGGAAAACAAAAGCAGTATTTTTTTTTTGTAGAGTTTGCTGTCCCACCTTGAGTAGTCTGATTTGACTTAATAAGTATGTTAACCAGCAGATTTTTTTGTTTTTGGTCATACAATTTAATCTTACAAAAATATAATGTGCACCTGTGTTGAGGTTGTTAACAACAGCAAAGGGCAATAAGATAGCACTCAAAATCATGAATAGGCAACAAAAAAAATATGTTAAAGAACATTGAAAAATAAAATCAGTATTTTAGAAATAAAATAAAATGGTCCCTTTGTTCCCAACTGAAGAAACCATCTTCACCCTCCAAGGGTCTTTCATTTACATGATTACATCATAATTACTTCGTATCATATTTTATGTCGATATCAAGCTAATATCTCATAGCTCATTCAATATTTATACTGTACAAGATTAGTACAAGGGTAAGTAATGCCGTACTACCACTGGTGAGACGCAAGGCGTGGAGTGGTATTATTAGTATAGGCCAGCAGGGAAAGTTCATATTGCTTAATCGATGAACTGCCTATGAAATCACACGAGTGGAGTAGCTTTTGCAAGAGTAGACTGTGCAGATCATTCTTTTTGAGAAGCTCAGGGTTCGTATACTGTACGTACAAACTTAATGCTGGTATGAAGAAAGCTACAGTAAAGACAGTGCTGACAAGGTGCAGCTAATGTTAAACTCCTTTTAAAAAAAAATGTCCTTCCCATTTGTTCCTTCTCTATTTCATATGACAGGAAAGACATGTTGGGATGGGGGAGCCTACTGGGAAAGTGCTATAATTATACATACTGTTAATAAAATACCTTTTAAAGAACGTTTAAATCCTTAATGTCGCATTCGAAAAGAAATGACAGCTATCAAGGCAATAAAAAAAGTAGAATACATAAAATATCTTGTATTACAAAGGAGTTGTAAGGCTCTCTCTTTCAATGCCAAAATCAACATAAATATATTCTTGAAATCTTCCTTCCCAGTAATATAAATATATATAATAAAACAATTACACAATATAATATTCTATCATTTGTTCCCATTGTTATGGCCAAAACTTCAATAAGCAGGCTACCCTAGCAAACTGTACCGTTGCTGAAAGTTAACCTGTAATAGTTTTCCAACCTATCTCAGAAACAAAAAAGGGTAACTAAACCATTTTTCTTTTCTCTTGAACTCCGACCCCACTCTCTAGGAATGTGTTTGGGGCTATTATGTAGGCCATGGACCACAAGGAAGTGCAAAGGTTGCAGGGTGGCAGCGGCCCTGTAGAACGATCCCTTATAACTTCTAGCAGGAACACGAGTCGACGTGCAGATGCAGACAGAGGGAGGCAGGGCGAGGCATGAGACTTCAAAGATGACACAAGCTTTCGGTCCAACACTCCAAACTCTGGTTTGACATTACCCACGGGAGTTTAAACGTAACTGATCCATGGCAAACGTCCATCTGAACAGGAAGAGGGGGCAGGGAGTGGCGCTGTGGATTCCCAGTTAGGGGGTCTAAGGTACAGGGCCTGGTAGTCGAGTTATCTCTTGGCTTTGAAGTTGGACTTGCTGGTGTCACGTGGCTCCTTGCTCGGGTTGCTCCAATCGTCGGCCTCCGCGCTGGTCTTGTAGTGTCGCCATGCCGACTTGTTGAAGACGGGAAGGCGCTCGAAGGATTCACTTGACAGGGCCTAGGAGAACGACAATGTCAAAGAACCTATAGGTCAACTCTTAAAACAATACTTGCAATGAGGATGGGCCAACGGAAGGGCAGAAAAGTACTGGATTGACAGAAGAGCACACAGTACTGTACCTTCAGGTAAACGACAGCGTCAGTGCCGACCCCTTCCATGGAGTACAGCTTCAGGTCGCCCTGGAAGTAACGTGCATAGAGTCTGGAGATGGGCAGACCGTGTCCAAAACCAGCCTGGAGAGAAGAAAGGAGGAACAAAGACCAATGAATCGACGCTTCGTGAAAGAAAAAGGCAGGGAGGTCGATGTTTTGGGTGTGAAAGAGAGTGTACCAGTGGAACAGCACGAGATGGCTCCAGACTAGGCGTTGGGGCAGTGGAGTACAGGTAGTAAAACAGACGGTCGATCTTCCTCAGGGGGACTCCTCCTCCTCGGTCACTGATCTAGAGTGAAACGAGGGAAAGAGAAAAGAATAAAAAGAGAAGGGGAGAAAGAGGGAAGTTGGTTCAGCCTTAAGATTATGTTGTAATTGAACGTGGCCTATTCTTTTTTTGTTTGTTTGTTTTTTACGTGTATACGTGTATTTGTGTCTTGCCTTTATGGAAAGGTCCTCATGGCCCAGTGTGACTTTGGCCTTAACCGGAGGTAGGCCCTCCTTGCTGTCTTCATGAAGTTCCACTGTGGCCCTCATGGAATTCTACACACACACACACACACACACACACACACACACACACACACACACACACACACACACACACACACACACACACACACACACACAC
>JAVQIZ010094028.1:0-25200 GCA_036023535.2 Galaxias brevipinnis | reverse complement strand
TACAGTTTTGTGGGCTTACGAAGGTGATTTGTTGTAAACATTTGCAAATTAATCAATTTGTTTAGCTAGCCTAGCCCCCCCCCCCCCCCCCCTCCTCCTCTCTAAACCCACCTGTCATGTGTTTATGCGGAAACAAGTGTTGTACTTCCCAGTTGTAACAGCAGCAACACAGAGTCTAGCACCAGACACATTCCATGTTGCAATCTGTCAACATTTCACAAACCCATCCCTCCCTTCATTGCAGAATGGGCAGTGTATTGGCTGCCAGCTCCCCCAGCCCATCGCCGCCTGCCCCCAGTGGTGCTGGGGCAGGTAATCCAGGGTTGACTGTGCCTCTAGGTTTCAGCATGCCCCCGGTGTCACCGGTGATACCCTCTAGTAGTGCTGTCTCTGGACAGCAAGGAGAAGCAGAATTGACCTTGCCCAACCCTGGTGCATTTGAGGAGTGCCACCGCAAATGCAAAGGTAAACTGATTGCATGATGAAATTTATCTAATTTCTGTGTCACTATTTTGTTTTCACTGGCCACATTGTACGATGTTTTCAGTCTGATAGGATTCAGTTTGTTCAATTTGACTAGTTGTTTTGTTTACTACTCTTTCTTCTCTTGAAATTGTTATTTGTTTTCTAGAGGTGTTCCCCATGCAAATGGAGGGTGTCAGGCTAGTCGTCAACAAGGGCCTTAGCAATCACTTCCAGGTCCGTAATCATTAAGTCTGTGTTTACTACATGAAATGTTGCTTCTTTGAGTCCTTGGCATAAAACAGTAAAACATTTGCACATCAAAGTAGTTATCGTGTTTTGAATGGAGTTGTTGTGGGACCAGCATAACAAGTTTTGTCTTATTTGTAATTACAAATGTACGGTATATAAATATAATTACTCTATCATCAGGCTATTGGGCTAAAAAAAAAACATTCTGTGTTGTTGACTGGAATATTCTTTGAAAGGGCCATTATTGGTTACAATGTAATTCTATTAATTTCACCAGGTGAATCATAATGTGATGCTTAGCACCCTTGGGGATTCCAGCTACAGATTTGGTGCCACCTACGTGGGTACTAAACAGACGGGTCCAGCAGAGGTATCAAAGTCACTCCACAGTAGCGCCCCCTGACATTCTTAAACCTCTGTGGTGACAGTCGTATACATTGCAGAATACGTAGCCATCCTAATGTAATAAAATGTGTGTTCAGTTTTTTCCAGTCATGGTCGGTGACATGGACAATGGTGGCAGCTTAAACGCCCAGATCATCCACCAGGTCTCAAGCGGAGTTCGCTCTAAACTAGCATTCCAGGTACAAATAGTGTCACTGGTCCCACCCATACCAGTAGAGACTGGACAATCATACTGCTTTTGAACTTGTGATACTTTTTGCCAACTCATTCTGCCCTCAGACACAACAGCAGAAGTTTGTCAATTGGCAAGGCGACGCTGAGTTCCGGGGCGAGGATTTCACTGCGGCCATCACAATGGGAAACCCAGACGTCCTTGTCGGCTCTGGTAAATGCGGCCTCTTGTATCCAAGGCTATTTCCACGTTTGGAACCTGAAGTTATTTCTGTCATTAACTTGTCCCTTTTGTTTTGCTTATCTTAATCTCAAAGGTATTATTGTAGCACACTACCTCCAGTCCATAACCTCGTCTTTAGCGTTCGGAGGGGAGCTGGTTTACCACCGCAGGCCAGGAGAGGAAGGTGCAGTCATGTCTCTGGCTGGCAGGTATACAGGTGAGGCACACTGGTTGTTTAACCCAATATGTATGTGGGAAGTAAGTTCAGAACTGAAAAGGTCAAATACATTTTTTATCTAAACGTTAAACAAATCTAATCAATTTCAGGCAATAACTTCATCGCCACATTGACAGTAGGGGGAGCTGGGGCACATGCCTCATATTACCACAAAGCCAACGACCAGGTATAACCTCATCATCTAATGTGTCTGATGACCATGTTGCATCAAGTGGCTTTTCTATCCATGTCAGATTTGTTTTACCATAAATACCATGTGTTGTGTATTTAGAAGCAACATCAATACATGTTTCTCTTTCTGTCTCCCACAGTTGCAGGTGGGTGTGGAGTTGGAGGCCAGCACACGGATGCAAGATACAAGTGTCTCTTTTGGCTACCAACTAGATGTGCCTAAAGCAAATTTACTGTTCAAAGGTAAGACCTAATGACATATACACTGTACATTTAAGATACGTTTCCCCTTTTACAGTGAGCAATATATGTTTCCTTGTGTCTAATGTGCACTGTATTCTGGCTTACCTTTCCCATCTAGGCTCAATAGATAGCAATTGGATGGTTGGTGCCACGTTGGAGAAGAAGTTGATCCCCTTACCCCTGTCGTTGGTCCTTGGGGCATTTCTTAACCATCGCAAAAACAAGTTCCAATGTGGTTTTGGTATTACCATTGGGTAGTTCAAAATGGTATTGTTGGGGAAAAGTTCCCTAGATGGATTTTACAGAATGGACATAAAGCAAACCATGGACACAAAGGCAATGCAAGGATTATGTTGTGTCATATTGTTGTCTCATCCCCCTGTATGTTACGTAAAGATCACCTTACATAAATATGTGGTTAGTCAAATCATTGAATACATTTGTAGATAAAATTAATCTAATATAACCCAAAAATAATCGTACCATATCAACATATGTGATCATTTACAAAACAAAAAGCCTACAGACCAACATGAGACACTAGAAAGAGTAACACATTTGAAGTGTTAGGAGACATCAGATAACAGTATGTTATTCTTAAGTTTTTTTTTCTTTTTTCACTGTCAGTTAAGTTTTGTGTGTAATTTCTTTATTTTCTACATTTGAATCTGTCTTACACTGAAGTGACTTTGTTGCTTGTTTTCTTGTTTTAGAAATGTTTTTGCTAAGGGAACTATATTACCTGAAGCTGAGCTATCTTGATAGTTCAATTTGTTTTGGTTTTTCTCACCTTGGTACATATATATGAAAATGGTATGTATTACCTGTACATATCTATTCGGAAAAGATAAAGGCCATTTCTTAACAAAGCATCTGATTGGAATGTTTTTGTGTCATTCCTGAGTTTCTTAAATCATAATCTTAAGATTGTAGGGTGTTAATTATGAAATTAGTAGAGCAGTTAGTTTAAGTTTGTGTAAGTATTAAAACCTGTGCATGTTGATTAATGGACGGAAAGTGAAGAAGTAGGTTGTTTTGTTTTATTGAACCACAAAAAAAAACACGAGACAAAACCATTCAATAAATAAATTGGGATATTGCATGATTGATGTAGTTCATGTACATCACTGTACTTGTGCAAAGCTGGCAGTTGGTATCAGTGAGTTGTGTTTGGTGAGAGCTGTTTACTGGGTCTTCTTTGTGAAGGACTCCCATAGAGAAGCCAGTTGGGCCTTGAGGTCCTGGGCGTTGACATCCAACTGTGTCTTCAGCTCCTCTCCGTAGGGGGCGAGGTTCTGCTGGATCTCCTGGGCCTTTTCGGTGAGCTGGCTCTGGAAGTTTTGTGTCAGGGGAACCATGCTTCTGTGGAACTCCTCCAAGTTGTGCTCCATTTTATGTTTCAGCTCCTCTGTGTAGGGAACCATTTGGGCTTGCAGTTCCTTTACCTTCTGGTCCAGGCTCCCCCTCAGTTCGTCAGACTTCTGGAGCAGAGCAGTCTTCAGGGTCTCAGAGTCCATGGCTTGAACGTATGGAAACACATCCTTCTTCATCTCCTCCACCTGCCTTTGGATATCCTGGCTCAGCTCCTCGGCATACGGCTTCAGATGGGCACTCATGGTGCTCAGGTCTGTCTCCAAACGGGCCTTCAGTGTATCAGCTTCCTGGGAGAGTTTAAACAGCAGGTCCTGGGTCAAAGGAGCCACCTGGCCACGTATGGCCACAGTATACTGGTTCACAGCATCAGCGCTGTCTGAGATTCTGGAACTAAAAAAAAAATAAAGAAACAAAGAACAGCTGCTAATAATGCTTATTGTATGTTCTGCTAAAGTTCAAAATATGTTGCATTGCACAAAGTATTGCTCTATTTTAGGCAAGTGGAGACTAACTTGACATCTTGTCCAAACTCAGACTCTCTAATCTTCTGCAGAGAGTCCTCAGCTGTTAAAGTTGCCTTGGCAACGTAATCCCAGAATGCATCTTTTACCAAGTCAAGCTGCTGCTTGGGCTCGGGAAGGCTGGAATTACAACCTGTTGAAAAGATGACAAAATCTATTTGGCAGTGGGACTGAAATATCGCATTGCTATTTTAACGGAAACTATGCAGTATTTAAGATAACAAGATACGCATGTATTTCACTCACCTGTGACTACAGCAAGTACAAGAATCACGAGTACCTTCATGACCAGAAGATTATCTTCTCTAAAAAACTAAAATGATAAGAAAAACGTTTTTTATGTTTGTTTTGTTTTTATAACTTGAAAAACTTGTATTTATTTATAACATTTTATTTAACTGTAGGACTAGAAAACATCTTACCTTTTTGAGTTAACTTCTCTGCCTGTGCCAGGTTGAGTGTGAGATTCAGCAATTGGGGCCGGGGATTTATAGGAAGTGCCAGTGCCGTGGAATGCATCGCATTCGTACAAAGTCCAGAACCAAGTGCCTTGTTGTTTGTCCCTCCTTGATCTCTCCCTCCACATCATATCCTGCATGCAGAAGCGTTAAAGTCGATGGTTAAAGTACACGATTTTGTTACACACGCGCAAAACATTGCTTTCTGCAGCGTGTCATTCATTGGAATTCCCCAATGTTAATTATTTTATAAATCGAGATCATGCTTGTGGTTGCCAAGTTCCACATACAAGGACCACTTTTGAAAACAAATCCGTGAACAAGAATTTAGTCCTAAAATCTACTTTCGTATTATCAGACAATCCATAATATCCTGCTACATTTGTCCATCAACGTACAACTTGCATACGCATCTCAACATTAAACAATTTAAAAGCTAAATAGTAAAATTTTAATTGATTGACATTTATTAAATAATAGTAATAAAAGTGTCCATCTTATCCCATTCAGCAATAAAATATTTGAACTATATAGGAATGCCAATCAATCCTGAGGGAGACGGCAAAGTTTCAACAATGCCCTATCTAGCCCTTCAAAATTGGGTGTGTAAAGATAAAATGGTCTAGAGAAAGATAGAATGAAAAGGTCAAAGTGTCTTTACATAGGCCTATATAGATAAAGTGAACCTTTTTATTTTTATTTTTGAATATGACATTTTTAGATCAATATGCACATGGGACTAAAATTGGGTTTTGGAATAATGAAGTACTCGATCATCCATTTTATTCCAGTAAATTTCAGAAAAGGGTATCAGATAATTGATGTTTATGTTTGTGTGTGAGGTTTCTGTAG
Source organism: Galaxias brevipinnis (assembly GCA_036023535.2). Taxonomy (NCBI): domain Eukaryota; kingdom Metazoa; phylum Chordata; class Actinopteri; order Galaxiiformes; family Galaxiidae; genus Galaxias; species Galaxias brevipinnis. The sequence goes on along the minus strand of JAVQIZ010094028.1, from coordinate 19,830 downwards.
CAACTTGATTATTTTCCCTTGACCTCGTCAAGCCCGGACTCACATGTGATGTGGAGGCAGGAGTGACAATGGCAGAGGCACAAGAGGACAGCAGGGCATTCACCACTGGACTTTAGTCTTTGCTGTAGCTGCATGAGCCCTATATATACTCCACTCTGCCTAAAAAATTCCACCCATACCACCAAACGTAAGAGATTGAGACAAGCCTTTATAAACAGGTAAGCTAGTAATTACTTACAATAGCCGACATGTTGATAGTAAAACATTAGGAAATGAGTGGTTCAGTTTAGCATCTAGAGCCTTTTCAGTATAATATTTGGTTGTTCCTAGATCATGGCATAGGTTGGGAGGGGTGTGTTCAACTTGGTTTAAATTCACAATGACTGTTCGGTGCTGAAGAACTTCAGGTGTGAGCTCAGCTGACTCTTATGTAAACAAAATGACCAAGTCATTTAGAAAAGCAGACTTCAAAGTTTACATGACCTATCTTCAAAAAATGCTCACAATTATGTTATTGTTTTGAATTTGAATTATACTGAAATTAAGCATTGTTTTTTTCTTTCAACAGTGTGACAATCATGAAGTTCCTTGTAGTGCTAGCCCTGGCTGTATTCACCGGTAAGCAAAAAGCTCTTTTTACTAATATATTAACAATGAAATAAATGCAAGGACAACACAATATAGTACCTCTACATTGTACAATTGTGATATTTCTTCAACAGGTTGCAATGCAAACATTGAATGGCAAAACCAGCCCAAGCAACAGCTTGACATGGTAAAAGATGCATTTTGGGACTATGTTTCCAAGGCAACACTCACTGCTGAGGATTCCCTAAAGCAGATCAGGAAGTCTGAGCTGGGACAGGAAATGAAGTAAGTTTCTAGCTCTATACTCCAGAACAACATAAACAGAATGGTGATATTAACACATACTAATTAAACATTTTGTGTACCTTTATTTCTGTCTCCACAGTTCTCTTATTGTTGCCAGTGCTGATGCTGTAAACCAGTTAACTGGGGTCATGCGTGGCCACGTGGCTCCTCTGACTCAGGATCTGTTGTCTAAGCTCTCTCAGGAAGCTGATACACTGAAGACTCGTTTGGAGACAGACCTGAGCACCATGAATGCCCATCTGAAGCCATACGCAGAGGAGCTGAGCCAGGGCATCCACAGGCAGGTGGAGGAGATGAGGAAGGATGTTCAAGTCATGGATACTGAGGCCATGAAGACTGCTCTGCTCCAGAAATCCGAAAACCTGAGAGCAGGTTTGGACAAGAGTGTAAAGGAACTACAGGCCAAAATGGTTCCCTACACTGATGAGCTGACAGATAAAGTGGAGCGTACACTGGAGGAGTTCCAGAGAACCATAGTTCCCCTCACACAAAGCCTCCAGAGTCAGCTCACCGAAAAGGCCCAGGAGATCCAGCAGAACCTCGCCCCCTATGGAGAGAAGCTGAAGACACAGCTGGATGTCAATGCCCAGGACCTCAAGGCCCAGCTGGTCGCCCTTTGGGAGTCTTTTACCAAGTAAATCGAATGAAGACCCGGTGACCTTTTTGAACAAAGTTATCCAGTGTTTTTGCCATGTTGATTTGTCTTTGTTTATTTGGTGGTGAGGAAAAATGGGACTAACGAAAAGGGCAAATACCATGTCCGATTACAAGAACAGTTATTGTTTGACCTGTATTATATTTTATCACAAGTCTGAGCAATTTCTCATATTATTTATTTACTCAGTTGTGTAAATGTTTACATGTCATCAATAAATAAGTTATGTACTCTACAATGTGTTCATTCATTTACATAGAATACAAGATATGTATAGTACTCCTGACTTTTCCCAACCTAGTGTGCTAGTTTACAGGCCGAAATCTGGCCACTGTCATCTGCTCCTGACAAAACTAGACTGAAAAGTACATTAAAAAATATTGTTATTTACATGTTTCAGACAACATAACACAACATAAGTAGTTGAATATTTCTATTTTCACAAAAAGATACATAATCAAAATAAAGCACTTTAAAATTTGATGTGAAAAAACTGCAATACATCCAAAGAGAATAGATCAAACTAAGGCATTCATCTAATAACAATCTGAAGATTTGTATACAACAGATAAACCCAATTGATATTATGTAAGAAAGATAATGTAGATGTTGGGTACTTTCAAAGTTTAATGGCATTAGATTGGAGAGTTATGTATTTTACCATTTAAATATTATTGTGTGATGTGTTAATAACCTACAAGTTTTTTTGTCAAAGAAAATAAATATCTTACATATAAAAATTAAGAAAATGGGAAAATAGTAAACACGTCAGTAGTACACAGATCCAGAGATAGATAGCAATCAATGCAACACAATATTCATCTTGCAAACTGGAAAGTGTCCTATCAATGTACACTCCAAAGGTACATCATCAATGTTAAAGTGGTTAACAACTTTGTCATCTCTGATAACCAACCATCTTATTGCATTTTATGGACATAAATTTAGGTCTGCACTGTACTTTACTTTAGTAGCACTGTTGATTTAGTGCTATAGAAAACATTCAATAAGTTTAGATCCCCCTCACTTTGCTTTATAGTAATTAGCTGGAACGATTGACTGGTTAGCCATTTAAAGCCCTTGTTAGCAATAACATCTCATTTGCTATACACATCCTATTGGACCTGTAATCTAGATACACAGTTGACTGACCTCTGGAGTATCTGTGTCAATGTAGGCCGATTGAGGCCAAGCAGTATGAGCGTCTTTTAACATTTATGTCAGTTTAAATCCTCAGTATTTGCTGCAAAAATACTGCACGTACATTTTCTAACTGCTGAATAAACATGAAAGGATTTGTGGGCTCACTTGGAGGAGTCGCATCAGAAGTGTGCATCTAGAGCCCACAAATCCTCTTTTGTCTATTCAGCAAAAAGTTACCTTCAATATTTGTGCAGCAAATACTCACTGCCTTGTTTGTTTTTGTATGTCCTCTTGATACACTGATGCAACGTGGAACAAATTATTTACTGCAGTAATGAAAATGACAACAGAGCACTTGTTGTGAACTTTGAACGTAGTTCAGCAATTCCCCTTTTTATTGCATCGATCCAATGCGATCAAAGCTGTATAAATACTGTCTTTCTGTTACATTCGTCGTCACCAAGCAAGGCTCTTGGGTGAGTTATTCATTTTCCAAGTTGTGTTTTCCAAAATGAAATAATGGCATTCTATGTCTTCTACTGAATTTGAAATGATCTAGGATGGACGTTATAAATGCAATTAAATCATTGAATGTAACATACATTTAACATATTTGCTCTATGCCGGATACAGGTGTTACATTGTCTGCTCATCATGAAGGCTGTTAGTATAATCCTTGCTCTGGCCATCATTTCAGGTATCCAAACCTTTCAATTGTGGAAATGATCAACTTTACTAGTCTGGTTGCTTTTCTATTAGTAGCTCATGTGAGACTTTTGAGTAAAGTTAAACCTAACCATACACCACGCACTTCTTCCCTCTCGCACATGTAGGCTGCCAAGCCCGAATTCTACCACACGATGACATAACCTGGGAAACAACGGTTGACCACATTAAGGAGTACATCGAAGAAGTTAACACCAAAGCTGAAGAAACATTGGCTAAACTCTCTAACTGCAAGCTCACCAGAGATTTAGAGTAAGTTCCTTTCCAATGGTAACACACTTAGGCTACTTTTCAAATACCAATGAGAAGCACCGCAAATGTGCTTCCCCTCGTGCACAAACTACACAGGTCTGATAATATGGTTGGATTGACTGTATCTTAAGGAGTCTGTGTGGTCATGCATTAGTCTACACATTCTGCACCAATGCCTGATAAATTACAGCAACAATAGGTGACAGATGATTGTTATTTATAGTAATGGAACAAAAACAATCAACAACAAAAGAAAAAACTTAACAATGATCATCTTTTTTTTTTTACCAGTGCTCTAACTAAAGACACCATTGCAGAACTGTTCATGTATAAGGACGACCTGGAGACCAAACTTGCCCCTTTCGCTCAGGAGGCTACTGAGCATCTGGTCGAAGATCTACAGCTGCTCGCTAACAAGCTTCAGACTCACCTTACAGAGGCCGGGAATCGTGTCCACGAGTACAGCCAGGAGTTCAAGAGCATGGTTGCGCAGAACACAGACGACATCAAGAGCAAGGTCAATACCTATGGCCGCAAGCTACATAAGCGGCTGAACAAGGACCAACAGGAGATTGCAAGGTGAGTTGCAGGACCAGCAGATGTAATTGTGCCAGTTTGAGGTGTTTGACAGTGGTAAATGGGGAATATGTTTTAAGTATATTGGTCATCTGGAATAATATTAATACTTATATGTACCATATGTTTTCACATATGTACTTATATGATAGTTTCAGTGACAGTGCAAACAAATTTTTTTTGATCTGTCATGGTCGATTTGCATTTTCTGTCACCTATACTTTGTCATTGATTCATTTATTTAAGATGGTTATAAAGACTTCAATGATACTTATTTCCTTTGTTTTCTCAAGAGTTTGAATACATTTGCCATTAGAGTATGATTTGAACGGACAGTAAAATATTTGGCCAAATCATACAAAAAATGTGCGTGCACTCACAATTAAAATTGTTTGTTTCCTGTAGAACTGTTACAACCTTTTTTGAGGAGCTTCAGGCCCGTACCACCAAAAACATAGATTCAGTGAGGGAACGCATTGAGCCCTACTTAACAGAGGTGCATGAGCGCACAGAAGAGAAGATTTCCAACCTCAACCAGCTGCTAATGACCAATACAGAAAAGGTAAGAGAAAAACTGAAATCCACGGCCGAGAAAATTCGTGAGAATCTGGAGAAAACCACAGAAACCCTGCACACAAACCTGGAGGACAAGGTGGAGGATCTGCGCAACTTGCTTGAGCCCTTTGCTGCTATTATCCGTGATAAAGTGAACGTCTTGTAAAAACCCAAGGTTCAAACACCACCAGGACTTCGCACTAAACAGACGACAGTGTACTAACTGCTTTTGGGCAAAAGAAGTTGAGTTCAGAGTTATGAACATTGTCTATTCCTAATAATATTCTGTCAGAATTCACACAGGCATTGTGTTATAGACTCCAAAACCCCAATTACACACTAATTCCTCTTCTCATTGTCTATGAGGCAACTGAAATTGCACAAGTGTAATAAACATTTGCTTCTGAAATGTGAGTGGTTTATGATTTTTTTTCTGCAATAATAATAATAATAATAATAGGACTCAGAGAAGCTTGACACAGACAACAAATTGCAAGATAATCCAAAAACTACTTTTACTATGAAATTATTATATTACAGTAAAAAAGAAAGTAGGCCTACTGCATTTTCTTTAATACAATGTGCATTATGAAAAGAATATTTTACTTTCATGCCCTCCATATCTTTAAACAGTTGTGTATTAGTCATATAGTCTACATAGACTACAAAACAAAACATAATAGTAAACATTTATAGTCGTCAATATTTACAAATATACAGCAATGACCTTTTGTTTGAATAGGAAATTGGACGTGCAGTCAATTATACACACAAGAATAATGCTCTGTTGGGAATGTTGGTAGCAGTCAACTAAAATATAATTCTCTTCTAAAATAGATAACGGAAAGAACTTGCAGTAAAACATGAAACAATCAAAACTTGAAGGCACACATTCAAAAACACTGTTGGTAACAGAAGGTACAGTAAGATTTCACCTTAAAATAATGGAGGCACTCATAGGATGTTAAAAAATACCAACTAATTTCTAATGGGCAAGCTCTGCTTTGTCGTTTAAATAATGAGATTACACTACACAGACTATAATAGAACATAATATATCGAAAAACCGTGTGACCCCTGAAGACACTAAAAATTGACATTAGTTTCAATATAGCATACTGTATAGCAGTTGGTTCTGAGGTGTAAGGTCCATATAAGCAGCTTCTAATAGGGACTATTGTTTTTTTCATGAAAATACAGTAGGAACTTAATATATGTGTGAGCACAACAGTGTTAAGGAAAGAGTTCTTAAATACATTTTAAAGAGGTAGTGCACTTTCTTATAATTTGATATACACCAGGTTTCCAATAATCAAAATTGGAATAATCAATCTTGTGTATTTTGGGACCTTTCACAGTCCTCTGGCATGGTTTAAGTAATGTTCATGAAGTTTTAAAATATCGACAAATGTTGTCCTGCAAACGGCACACTTATGTGCATCCTTTCCAAGTTCCAGGTCTGTTTGTTTTGTCAATGTTGTTGGGAGATACATTAAATCATCGTCTCCCCCATCGCTTGAGGACTTGTTATCAGTAGATTTATTTTGGCATTGACCAGCTGTGTTGTGAAGGGGATCTTCATCGAAAAGGCACAGAGACGATGTATCAACTTGTGAGGTATTTTGTTCAGGTTCACCAAAAGTCACAGGAGAAGAGGGAAGCGGCAACTGAGGTAGAGTTGAGGTTGTTGGCTTCAAACAACCTTTGTTGAGATTTACATCCATATCATGCTGAGGCACTGACTGATCTATCAGTATTATCTCTTCTGGATCGTCTTCTGTGTCCGATATAATAATTGGTGGGTCTGAAGAAACCAAGGGAACAATATACAGACGTTCTGGGTTGGGATATCTGAATAGGTGCTTTCTCTTTGTGACTGGAAGACTAGGTATTTGTCGAGGGGATTCACAAATCCCTAAATTTTGGTGTGTTTCGGAGGATTTCAAATTTGGGAATGTGGATACATTCTTAGCTTGAGCGCTAGTAGGTTTTCTTCCCGCAACAAAATGGCAGACCTGATGGGCTTCAAGCAAATCAGTTCTTGTGAATTTGGCTTCACAGTTTTTACAGTTATAAGGAAATAATAGTGGTTCTGGGGTCCCTTTAGGTACAGGGACTTGTGGACGCACCTTGTGGTCCTTCAAATGATTCTTTAAGCCAGCACTACAAGAAAAGGACAGGTTGCAAGTGAAGCAGAAATGTGAGCGGGCCCCTGTGTGTAATAAGCGGTGTCTCTTGAGGTTTATCAAACTGGAGAAGTTCTTTCCACATATTCCACAATTCAGTATTTTCTGTGGCTTGTGATGCTCACAAATATGACTCCTTAGGTTTTCTTCTGTGACAAATGTCTCTGGACATAAAGGACAAGCGTAGGGCCTATGACATGCATGTTCTTTCATGTGGTTCATATACGAGCCAAAGAAACGGAATGCACTGTGGCATTCAGAGCATGAGAAACGCCTGCCCTTTTTAATGTGTACTCCCTCGTGCAACCATAATCTATTCCACTGGTTAAAAGACTTTCCGCACTTCCTGCATGAGTATCGGGCATGCCTACTCTGAAATGTTGAACGAGAGTGAATTCCAGGGGGTTGTGGATCCGGCCGTTCAGAAATGCGTCCGAAAAAAGTGGGGGGAGTTGGGATAGCACCAGCACCCACAGAGTCTGGAGAGTAGTTGTGGTTACTACTTAAGGACTGAACATCAGGGCTAGGACATTTTGAGGGCACATGGGCCAATTCCTCTTCCATTGTTTCCAAATGTGGGGAACAAATCAAGTCTAGGCTTTGATAAACCTGTTCATTAGGGGGAGATATTTCCTGGTCGTCAATTGACAGAGACTCCATGTGAATTTGAGGTGTAAGAGCAGGAGCAGTTTCAGGTTCCCTCAATATTTCAGGTAGGCATGAATTACATGCCCTTTGTTCCCCACTAGATTTACAACAAACTTTGCAATGAATTAATGTTTGAGGTGACTGGTCATAGTGCTGTCCACATATTTCACATAGGTATGGACGGCTCTTAGTGTGCATTGGCAGATGGAGTATATAATGACACCAGTGACTGTAAAGCTGTTTACAAATCTGGCATTTAAAATACATTGGGGTGTAAATTTTCCCTTCTACCCCTTGTGTCACAAAGAAACCCTCAACTCCATCTTTATTTCCATCTTCCTTGTTTTTTTCATGACACACTTGCGACATCTGATGCGTGCGCAATAATGGAAAGGTGTTAAAAGCGTGATCACAGTTGTTACAGAAGAAAGGCAAGTCCCCCGAGTGCATCTGGGAGTGGCTCCTGAGCTTCCGAAGCTTAGCAAAGCCTTTACCACACACAGAGCACGCATATGGTTTCACAGGCCAGTGGGACTTTTCATGTACTTTCAAACGTGAGGATTTACCAAATCTCTTCCCACAAACATTGCACATATATGGTTTCACACCACACTGTGTTTGTAGGTGCATATTTAATGTGACCTTGGTGAAGAATTGTTTGTAACATGTAGCACAGTTAAGACCCTTGAAATCAGTAGGATATGCTGGCGAAGGATTTTGAGGAGTCTTTTTTTTTATAAGAATAGATTCTTCTTTGACATTGCTGTTATTTGAAGTTGATTCTTTGTTGCCTCGAATATGGACCTTAAAATGAGTTATTAATTTGTCTTTACTTGGAAACCTGCTGACACAACATGGGCATTGTATCACTTGAGGTTCTTTGTGAATGTTTGAATGTAAGTAAAGTTTAGACAACTGAGCAAAACGTTTACCACACTCCAAACACCCATAAGGTTTCTCCCCTGTGTGAATACGCTTGTGAATTGTATATGCAGAAATGTGACGAAACGATCGTCCACAAAAATAACACAATATAGGTTTCCGTGATTTTACTTTTTTTTTGCTCACATGTTCATGTTGAATGCCTTCTACTGATGATCCATAAGCCATGTTCTTTTCCATTAAAAAACCTTTTCTGTTGTCCACATCGGTCTTTTCTTTGTTGACCAATACATTAGAAGGATGATGGCAATTCACATGTTCAATTTCCTCCTTTAATTTAAAACTGATGATCTCATTATCCAGTAGAGAATGACTGGAGCTAGAGCTGAATGACAGTCCAGGATTATCAAGAGAATAGTGAAGAGCACCATGGACAGTATCACTCTTAATAAGATTATAACTAGGAGGTTTAGATTTATTTTTTGATTTACCAATTGTTTTTTTCCTGCGATTCTTACTTACACTTGTCATTTTAGCTGGTCGCTCTGAGAAAGAGAAGATGGATACAGATTCAACAGGTAGAATTTCCTCACCAACAGGTGTTACAGCGCTAGCTTTAAGGGATGTCTCACTTGTGATGTTAAAATCTTTTGCATTTATTTCCAAGCTTTCTTGTTCTTGCTTTATACAGTTTAAATCAATACCGGATATGGCTTGGTTTACTTCGCTTGAAATTTGATCAGTGTCAACAAAAGAATTATCATTGAAAACCATATCCTTAGAATTGGACACATAATCACTGAAGACAGTCGATTTAGTCTTGACTGAATGGGATACATTATTATTGAAGACAGTCGATTTAGTCTTGACTGAATTGCATGATCTAACAACTCCCCTTCTTAAAGGCGTAGAGGAAGAGACCATTTCATTTCCTCCCCCAGCTTTGGAGGTGATCTTTGTTTTGATTTTTTGTTTACGATTCCTTTGAATAGCTGTTTTAGTATCTTCTTCCTGTAGCTCACCTGATGGCGGATTTGTAATTTTCAAGGATTTTTTCTTAAATGAATTATCAGCTTGTCTTTTAGACTTTGTTGCATCAATCGGACTAGGTTCTGTTACATGCACAACAGCTGTGTTCACTGACTCTTTTATTGATTTACATTTTGTCTTTCTAAGCCTTTTTATATTTGTTGTTGGTGGTTCAGAAGCACCCCTGAGAGAATCTGTGGTTTCAACTTTACAAATTTGGACCTTATCTTCTTTTTCCATCGCCTTCTCATTTATGGTAGGTTCTGTTTTCACATCTACCACAGTCTTAAAACTTTTGTTGTGTCTGGTTTTCCCCTTTAGATTTTTGTGAGTGCCACCCCTTAAACCGCCTACTTGATATTGGGGAGCCTTTGGAAGCTTATCTGTTGAAACTTTTTCTTTATAAACTGTTACAGGCATTGGTAGTTTTCCCTTGGCTGTTCTACATTTCTTGTTTTTTCCCATTTCAATTTCCTTTTCTAAGCCCTCTTTTGATGTCAGTGTTGGAATATCTTCAGGGCTGGTGACCACATTCACTTCTTGTTTTATTTTCTTACATTTCCTCTTGCCTTTACCCAGTGTTTTTGAGTCTTGTGAAGTTTTAGTTGTAGATGCTTTCAAACTCACTTTCAAATTTGGGCTTCTTTTTTTGTCCCGCTCAACCAAGGGACGTGCTTTTGTTTTCTTCTTTACTGCTGTAGATTTCTTTTTTCCATCAAACTGCAAATTTATTGATATGTCATCTCCAACAGACACTGTTAGAGGATCTTTAATATTTGATACCACCACTTTGATCTTTGAGGAACTACGGTTTGATTTAGCAAATATTGGTTTATGATTTACTGTCTTGCTGTTTCTTTTGCCTTTCACCTCAGGATTGTTTTGTGGGTTTTCAGTCTGAACATTTGTAATTCCATTTGAATCTTTGGGAACAATGTCAGGCAACTTTTTTTCTTCCTTCAACAGTGCAGTCACTGTTAATTCTTCCTTTAATCCCTTGCCTTTTCTTCTGCCCCTGTATTTCATTACAGAGTTATTTTCAAGACTCTTTTCCATAGAAGCTGAATCGTTATCTTTAGAATTCATACACTGTGTGTCACAATTCAGCTTTTCTGTCTTGAATTTCCTCTTATTCTTGCTCCTCTTTATTATAATTTCTACTTTAGGGCTAGTCAGTGGTTCTATAACAGAATTATCTGCAATAGGGTCTACCCACTTGTGTTCTCCAACAAGTGCAACCCTTGTAGGTTCACCTTCAAGGCCTTTGTCTGTCTTCTGAAGTCCCTCAATTGTCTGATTTATTTGTAAGACTGCAGCCTGTGATACAGAGCAACATACTTTCGATGAAATCAGAGCCCTTATATCTGAATCTATCACAACATCATGCTCTCCCTCCTCACATTTTAGTTTTTGTTTTGAGTTGTCAGTTTTCCCTACGTCACCTTTCTCTTCATTGAGCTTTGTTTTTTCAATAGCTGTGTTATCACAAAACATGTCTTGGACAAATGCTGACAAACAATCAAGGGGCGCCTTTTGTTCTGTAATATTTTTACAATCACCTGTTTCGCCTTCATCTACGAAAGGTTTTGACCTATATTGGGTCCTGAAAATGTCTGATTCTGTAAAATCTTTTGGAACTACATTTGGGGGAACTGATGGTGATACAGTTAATAGGTTGTCGCTTTCAGTGTTGTGCTTGGAGGCTTTACTTCTTTTCTTGACTGTCTTTGACACCTTTTTAGAAGAAACACAAACGCTGTCAGGTTCTGACTTTATCTCTTGGGGACCTTTATTCACTGATGCACTGTGGTCAAGTGAGCCATCCAAGGGAACAACAGTTTCATGATCTGAGGTGAAACAGTTCCCAGCCTTGCCTTTAAGCTTATTTTTGGTCTCTATTACCTTATAGGATTCATGATCTGTTGTCAATACATTGTTTGTTATGAACGATACTGCACGAGCTTGCTCTCCTTGAGAGCATGTTTTCAGAACATCCAATTCTTTTTCTCTTGAAGGAAGCAATGCCAGAGATGTATCTCTCTTGGCATTTTCGATTAGGTCTTTCACAGAAGGTTTTCTTTTTCTGCATATTTTAACCTTTGACGACTTCGGTGGAATGGCATACAATTCATCTGATTGGATCTGTACCTCATTTGGAAGAAAATTAGGTTTCTCTAATTCCATGCGTTGATCTAATGGAATTTCTAAATTCGACTTTCTTGTATCATTAGGAATAGAGAGGTTTGTGGTTCTTTTGACACTTTTTGTTTTTCGTTGTTTAATAGGTTTACCAGGTTTATGGGGATCCTTACTCACGGATGTCAATTCTTCTGCCTGCCCAACCAGGTCCATGTGTATGCCAGAGACGGGTGTACAAGCCATTTCCATTTCTTTACTTATTAACAAATTAAAAGGCTTGCGATCCTTCTTACATTCCGTTCTAATTGTAGTTAAACTGCTAATTGTTGCTTGATGGGCAGCCACTTCCTCTGACTCATGCAACAACGTCAGAACCGAGGCTTGTAGTGGTGTACTGTGATTGAGCAAGCCAGACTCTATATTACAACTTTCTTCACGTTTGCATGGCTCCTGGAGTTTTAGACTGGGGATGATTTGCAGAGTTGGTGTTGAAATGCTACACAATTGATCAGGATTATTCTTTAATATTAATTTCTTCTTTCTCCTTAGCTTCTTTTTTTTGGTCACAGTGGTCCCCTCACTTTCAGTTTGTTGGGATGTTCTTAAAGAGACACCAGGTGAACCATCAGATTTTAAAGGGGGACTTGAAGGAACATCTGAAAGTGACAGTGGAGCATCTCGAGCCGTAATGGTACACTGAGGAATGTAACCCGAGTCCTGTTCCTGTGTTGCAGATAAACGTTTGGCTATTTTAATCAATGTCTTTTTCTTACATGGACGGCCAGCTTTTCGTTTCAATTTGAGAACCTCTCTGATCCCTGGAGGATCCTTGACGTTGGTTGCTACAGTTGTTGTACACATAGCAAGATCCTTTTTTATTTCTTTATCACACTTAATTGGTGCCGTCTGGTCTTGTTTACTTGCAGCCAATTCTAAGAGTTCTTCTGCCGAAAGGGCTACCGGTCTCCAAACAGGTACATCCTGAATATTTGTGGTGGAGGTAAGTTCAACATCAGACAATTTTGAGTTAAATTTATCTTTTTCAATCTTGCAGATACCAGCATTTTTTTTTCTAGGATTCTTTTTTCCTTTTTTGTTTTTGTTTCGTTCCATCACAGTCTTAGGCACTGCTATTTCAGACATTGATATAGCTTTGTTGTCATTTGTGGTAGACATGTCCCTTTCATGACGGTTCAGATATTTACCACCAGTTGAATGTAATGTGACATTAATTTTGTCACTAATCCTGTTGTCGGAAACTGATTCAGGAATGACTTTTTGATGTGGACGCACAATAAGATTATTTTTGGACTTTTCTTTTCCCTCTGTATCTAATTCTTGAGCAATAGCTAAGAGCTTTGCCATTTTCATGAGAGTTTTCTTCTTGAATGGACGACCAGCTTTGCGCTTTTGTTGTTGTTGAATTTGATGCAGAATTGTGTCACAGGATTTTTTCCCTTTATCTGTATCGTTTAATGTTGGATTTGAGACAAGAGTATTGCCTGTATAATCAAGTGATTCTCTTGACAAATGCTCAAGTTCAGTTGATGAGCATGTAACATCAAAAGAAGAAACCCCATGAACATTTTGAATTTCAAGAAGATCTCTACCGCTCTCCATTGTAATATAATCCTTATGCACTAAACTTTCTTCATTCTCTATCGTTATGGGTATACGTGGGTTTGTGAAAAAGGGAAAGTTACTTTGTTTAGTTGTTTCGGTAGTTTTTGGTTTGGCAGGTAGGTCCTCATCCACACTTATGACCTTTATCTTTGGGTGGCTTTTAGATGGTCCTTGATTCAAAAAGGCTGTCTTGCTCTCCTGTTCACTGGGCACCAAATTATCATCATCATCTTCAATTCGCCACTGAAAAATCACAAAATAATATTTGTAGATAAACATATTTCTGAAAAGTGTACCTACAGTTAAAAAGTGATATTAAATGTATTTGAGAAGACTCACACTTTGTTCAGCAATCTGCTGACTTGCGTTAATAGCAGAGGAGACGATGGGAATACAGTAGGGGTCATTGTTTATATTCAGACCTGACTCGTGACTGATTTCTTGTGTATCGCCACACTTCAACCTGTCACTCTTAATCCTGTTGTCCCAACAATGTTCCATACTGTTGGGTCAGGGGGAGTGTTGAAACAATATACCTAAAACAATCAAGTATAAGGAAACATTCAATATAGTGCTAACACGAGAAATTTGTCAAATGCACTGAACGCAAACAGCAGCACACCAGCTAATATTATTGTTGCAATTTAGTTACTCGTGAATTAAGTTGATAAATCTTAACCCCATATGTTTTGTTTGAAACAGTAGCGATACTCTATGCAAAATTGTATGATACATAGCACATAGTTTAGTCATTTGTGGCACCATAACATAACGTGAGGCTAATTTATGTAGTGTCGATTCAGGAAGACAGGCACCCAATTCAGAAAAAGTATGCTTTCCTTCTCCTAACTTTGCATGAAAGAATAATAGTGGGTTAAACAGTAATCCCAGATAAAGTCAAGTCTCTTCCACACTATAAATTATATATTAAATACATAATCAGTCACCTTAATTCTTTTGTACGGTTATCTCTGCAAAAACAACCCCGGCCCCCACCCCCACCCCCACCCCAAGTCTAGGACCTGTATAATTATGTTGTGCCATGGTTTTCTGATCCACTTACTAGAATGACAGGTTGTATGCATTCATCGTATGGTCTAAATAGCGTTAACTTCGTAAAAAGTTCGCAGAATTGTAGATTTTGCAGCTATGTGCGAAACTGATACTGCACGTTCTCAACGTTTTCCTGCGGACCGGAAGAAACCAATTGGAGCCTTGGATCGTGCTGGTACGTTTAAAATAAATGTTCGTCGTCGTCGTCCCAAGAAATTAGTTCCTTTTTATATTTAAGAACGTTAGTAGCAAACATTTTCATATTATTTTAATCTCGACGTCTCTAAAATACATGATAATTACTGTAAATTTAAGCGAAAACGGTCGTGACATTCCGACAAAATTAACTGAGGGTTAAAACGTGTAATTATTTGTTGTTGGTGGTGAACCCTCCAAAAAAATCACTCATTACTCCATTAAAAATAGAAAGTTTGACATTTTATTTCAACACCAAAAACGGAAATTACTGTCTCATATTAAACATCTAAAACCAAAGGATCAGACCTAATTAATAAAGTTTGGTTTCACAGAATGAAGTGACCAAAAAACCAAACACTAGACTTTTTAGATTCCTCAGAAATCATCTTTAAGTAAACTTGACCAGAGCAGTAATGTTTGCTTTTAGAAAAAATAACCATCATTTATTAATTTGATGACATAAACCAAATAAAAATCTAAACAATGCAAGGTTTTTGACCTAATACTTACTTGCCTGGAACATAGACAAATGTTCATCTTCCAATACAAAATCATTGTCCCACAAATTCCACCCATTAAAGATACAGAAGTACACTTCGCAATGTAAATTACACACATGTTGTATAGTACAACACATAGCATTCCGCAGTATCACAAATCTGTGAAACCAAACCAATTACTATAAGAAAGCTTGCGATAGTAATAAAAATAACTAACGTTAAGTGACATATATACTAATCCTGGTAAAAGTACAGACTGATGGTGATAAGGACAAACCTACAGCAAAAGTAAATAGTCATCATGTGGGAGGTGTTACACACTATGTTACAGGTTATTTAGACCACAATCAGTTTACAGTAGTAGTAGGTTTACATTTCAGGAATGCTAGTTTTTACATGCAAACTTTGGCAAATAAGGCAAACAAAATATGAAGACAAATGTGAAATGGCATCAGGAGGGATAGTCAAAAAGCACACTATATAAATAGGTACTTAACAAAACCAGCAAGGTTGTAATGGACATCATATTGAGGCATTTTCCTAAAACAGTAAAAGAATCCATTTTTGTATTTAGACATACTTTCAATTTTCCATGTCAGTATAATCTCTTGGAAAGTGCAAGATGCTAAGAAAATTCAGTCCGTAATAGACATAATAGACATCTGAGTGTATTTTGCATGATTATACAAAAGAACAAGGATATGAAATTACAAGCTAATATTTAAAAAATAATTAAACAAATTGATGTTGGAGAAAAAAACTGTTCATGCTCAATAAATATTTACAAAGATTTAGCCTAGCTTAGAAAGATACCCTTTCCAAAAAATAATTGACCGTGTTTTTCCCTAAAATGAAGTATATTTACGGTAAATAATTATTCTCTGAACTAACAAGTTCAACATCAAAGTGTTTTTTCTGTGAGAAAACGTTAAAAACATGAAATCCACAATTGATATCTAATGTTAAAGAAAAACAAATGCTCTTTTAAGTTCCATTTTAGAAGAATCTAACTAGTCCACACATAGATGGGGCACTTAATTTCCTAATGGTCTAATTCACAGCTGAATCATTGATGACTGACAAATCACTTTCTTCAAGTGGGGCAAAACCTGCTTCAGACTCATCAGCATCTTCAACCATTGGAGAGACACATTCAGGTTCTGCCTCCTCCAGTTCTTCCTTCACCTGTTGTTCTCCATTCTCTAGCTCTTTGTCCTCCTCGACATGTGATACAGATGCAGTTTTTCCTGGTCCTCTCCTAGCCACAGGCTTCAGAGTATCACTTCCATTTAACTGTCGGATCCGTTTTGCACGGGGTGCACCATCAAGTCCAGAACCTTTGGGACGCCCCCTTTTTCTTGGAACATCACCTGCATTTTTAGCAGGGGCATTTGGGCTGCCCCTCTTAGCGGGGGTAGAACTATTTTTACGTAAATGAGCACCTTTTTTTGACTCAGTCTTGCGGGGGCGGCCTCTACCTCTGCGCTCCATAGGGGCAACTGCAGCTGAGTGTTCAGCACGTGGATAAATGCGTGGTCTTCCCAGTGGCTTCCATACTTTTGGAAGCTTTTTTGTGTGTTTCTTCATTTCATTATCCTCCTCATCAGGGGGTAATGGATACTTCCTTGGCCTTCCCCTTTTGGGCTTAGTTTTTGTTGGTCTGCCACGCTTGGTTGGTGATGGGAGGTGAGACCTTTTTCGAGGCTTGCCATACACCTTTAACATTGGGGATTCCCTGGCACCTGAGCTTTTTGGTCTTCCTCTCCCCCTCTTGGGCAGAGTCATGTTCCCATTAGAGAGGTCCAATTCCTCAATCCTCACTGAACATTCCTTCAATATGACAGTCTTGGACAATGATCCCTTTGGTCGGCCTCTTTTCTTCAGAGGCATTGACCTACTGTCCTCCTCCTCACTACTTGCAGCGCTCTCTGCCTTTTGCTCTTTAGAGACAGATTCTTTAGGCCGACCCCTTTCTTTTTTAGGTGGATTGGGACTACAGCTAGAATTTTCTCCGGAGTCCTCTTTACTAACAACAGCAGTGACCCTCTGCACCTTCGATTTCTTGGATATATAACCCTTTGGCCTACCCCTCCCTCTCTTAGGAGATTCATGGTTGACATTCAATGTTTCTGCCCCTGACCCCTCTTCACTACTGACAAGTACAAGGCGCCTCTCAGCCGCTGATCCTTTCGGCCGGCCTCTACCCTTAAGTGGTTGTAAGGGCCCATCGTTAGCAGTGTCAGCACCAGATTCTTCATATACCCCAACACTCTCATGTGCAGTACGCTTTTTGACAGAGCCTTTAGGCCTCCCTCTTTCCCGAAGGAGTGGAATAGGACTGCCATTTTGAAAGTCTAAACCTGATTCAATCACACTACTAGAAGCAGTCAACCCTTGTTGATCAGATTCCTTCATTTTCTTTGGCCTTCCCCGTCCTCTCTTCAGTGGTGATGGGGCGATATTAGAAATATTTGCCCTCAACTCCTCCTCAATGTTTTCAGCATCCCCTTGCCCTTCCTCTAACAAGGAATTCTCATCCCGGTTTCCTTCCAACATGCCCACTTCCTCCATCTCTGAGCTCGGATTGGTTCAGTCACGTTCGCGTAACAAGGTCCTAATTATCCCCTTGTTCTACAATACACAAAAAAGATTGGTCAACACAATGTTCATTAGCACATAATACATCACTAGCGGTCACTATTGTAATACAATTCGTAAACTAACCATTATAGCTCATTAAGTGGATCATATGATATGTAGTTGCTCATGATTGTTTGCTGTGCGTAATCGCTATAACAAGCGCGTGTGGCATGAAGGCGTTCGTAGCATAGTTTGGAGCAGGTAGGTCGGACAGACCAAAAGTTTTGAATTTTATTTTTTTTTTTGGGTGATCTTTTTTTTTTTGCTTGCCCAGTAGTTTTGTTTTCTGCAGTCGGAATGTATCTACTACTCTCCTATCCTGAGATATCTTGAAAAAACAGCCCTAATTTAGACATTTTTTTTTACCTACGGTGTCCTATACTTACAGCAGAGCTTTTCGGTCAGGAAGACCATGGAACTTCAATTGAACGCAATTGCTCTGAGTAAGTGAAATATGAATTTTCAAAGACGTCTCCTGCCTTGGCGCTAAATTTTGACTGCTTTCAGACTCATTGACTGTGGCAGTGAGACAGTTATTTCTCCTTTCAGCTCTTTTGATTTTGCCCAAACAATCTAGACACAGCCTGTGTGTCTCAATTAAATGTATCTATATAGCTAGCTAATATTAGCTAAACCTATGTTTACCTCAGACTTCTAACGCATACTACTTCAGTTTTCGCATATAACAGATATAGGACGTGCTTGTCGTCAGTCGATATAACTATCTGAAGTATGGGTTCAGTCCTGTTAAATATACAGTTATATGGAGCAAGTTTTATAATAAGTGTTAGAGAAGAGTTAATGCTAACATGTCTAATGCTGACCTCTGTTACTCACCTCAAGTCAAGGAACGTAATCATAACACCGCTTTCCTGATAGGACATTGAGTTTATACATTTGTATAATATCCCAGCAAACATGAAATATAAAACAAATTTTGGCAACTGTGACCTTGAACACTGTCATCATTTATGACTACCTCTCCAATCGATAACAGAAGTATATGATAGAGCTGACACTATCCACAGTGAACGAGCTTGAACCAATATAGGAATACTGTGGAACACATTGCCAGTGATAGGCCGGTCTTGTCAAAGGAAAATTAGATAATTTAGTGAGGAATGTTAACCGTCATTATAGTTTGAAGAAGTATCTCTACCCGTAGTGCCATAAAAAGTGCGAAATAAGTTGTCTTATACATGCGTGACTATACATCGCGTCTCGCGCTGGCGCCACATATTAGCAGACCACTCCATACAAAAGGGCAAATCTCGCAAAATGCATATCTTTGGATTTGCCCCAAAATGACATGGTAGTTGGCAGACATCCTCAGCTTCATTTTGAGACCCGCGTAATCGAGTTGCCCTGAACTTTGACATCTCTACGCCTTCTACAGTGACTTTTTATTTCTGGCTTACGTTCGTTGGGAAAGTCCCATAGGTTCCAATGGCATTTTTGAAAACGCTCTTGCCATTTTCAACCTTACATGTCGTAAAATGTATATCTTCCGATTTTTATGAATTTTGTATGGTTTATACTAGAGGCTCTGAGACCCCGTCCACACGTAGCCAGGTATTTTTGAAAACAGAGGTTTTTTTTATCCATTTTACGGGCGTTTTTTCGTCACTGTAAACGGAGGGTTTCGAAAACGCCGGCTAGGGTGGATTTTTTTTAAAACGCCGTTTTCAGTGTTTACGTGTGGATACCAAAAACGATCATAGCCGGAGGTTTTTTCTTTGTTACGTCAGAGTTTGCGCCGTTAGGTCCTCTAATGTCATTAACTCCTTTGTTTACATGTAGCCAAACTGTCAGCTGTAGACGGTTGCCTTGGTAATCCCTAATGCGCCCTTTTTGTTTCAAGCTTCTGATTGGCCAACATGGTTTGGCGTTCTCTTGACAGCCTTTTTTTGCGTTTTCGTGTGGATGGAGATTTTTTTTTAACCGTGCTTGTGTGGACGGAGATTTATTTTTAAACGAGGGTGAAAAAACCTCCGTTTTCAAAAATACCCGGCTACGTGTGGACGGGGTCTGAATTGTATTCTAAAATGCCTGAAATCGAGTTGCCCTTATTTTTAGACCCCGTCCACACGTTGCTGGGTATTTTTGAAAACGGAGGTTTTTTTTTAATCCG
>JAVQIZ010094023.1:0-37912 GCA_036023535.2 Galaxias brevipinnis | reverse complement strand
TATCCATTGACATTATTTCGTGATGCCGACATGTAATTTTAACACATTACGTGTGACCAACACATAATTTGGTGTTAAGAGGTTGTGGTTATTTCACGTATTTTTGGGAGATCATGTTGCGCAGAACTATTTGTTTTGACGGAGCTGTTTTTACCAAATTCAATTTCATCAGCCTGAGAAGTATAACTGTTACATTCAATTCCATTTCTTATGCCAGCAGTAGAAAAAGCACAACCCAAATTCAATTTCAGTAGTCTTTGGAAATTCTAGAGAAACTTTAATATTGAACTGTACTTAAACTAAACCCCTTAAGATTTTAGTCAATGAAATCTACAGTGCATTTAGTCGACTAAAATCGAATGACATTTAGTAGATTGAAACTAAACTAAAACAATTTCAGATGCCTAAAATAGGACTAAACCTAAATTTGATTTGAGAATTAACACTGCTTTCTGCTGCTGTTTAAAAAATTATAACAATAATAATAATAACACAAACAACATTAATTCAGCCTTTCTTCTACAGTTTCTTTACAACAACAAAAACAATAATAAAAACATTAATTCAGCCTTTCAAAAACACCAGCAATTGTAAAGAGTAGTTTATGCACTGTACTAGTCCGCTCAGCAGTTAATACACTGTACCAGTCCGCTCAGCAGTTCATACACTGAACCAGTCCGCTCAGCAGTTAATACACTGTACCAGTCCACTCAGCAGTTATTACACTGTGCAAATCTGCTAAGCACTTAATACACTGTACAAATCTGCTAAGCACTTAATATGCTGTACCAGGCCACTCAGCAGTTAATACACTGTACTAGTCCGCTCAGCAGTCCATACACTGACCCGTTGAAAACCCTAGGCTACCTCTTGTTCACAAGCATTCCACACAAAATTCCACTGTTGCCTCACAGCAAGAAGGTCCTGGGTTCAATCCCCACCTGGCCCAAGGGCCTTTCTGTGTGGAGTTTGCGTGTTCTCCCCGTGTTTGCGTGTGTTTCCTCCGGGTACTCCGGTTTCCTCCCACAGTCCAAAAACATGCAGGTTAAGTGGTGACTCTAAATTGTCCGTAGGTGTGAATGTGAGTGTGAGTTGTTGTCTGTCCCTATATGTCGGCCCTGTGATAGACTGGCGACCTGTCCAGGGTGTTCCCCGCCTCTCGCCCTATGTCGGCATAGCATCCAGCCCCCCCGCGACCCTGCATAGGATAAGCGGTATAGCTAATGGATGTTTTGAAACCAACTAAGTATTTGAAATAACTCGTAGTTTCTGAGATACAGCCATTTCTGTTTCTTTTTGTGATTTGAGTAATGGGGGGCCTCTAACCCAGTAGTTGTTAGTCACCTGGGATTACTCATTTTATAATATTTCACAAAAACACTTGTGGATATACAGGTTCATCTGATCACATTTGCAAGAACACGTATGCACTTTTAGGGAGAAATGTAGATCCATGACCATGAGTTTCCATGCATGGGGTTCATGCATGGCTGTATTCTGATGATCTGATTGCCTCTGTTCCTTTTTTTTAGGTGTCTCAACCACAAACAAACAAACACACTAACACAGGCCAAAGCCAGACTCTTGTTTACAAATATTTTCCTATTTTTTGTCTTTAACTGGGGCATCGCTAGACATTAAGCTCTACTGGGTTAGAGGCCCCCCATTACTCAAATCACAAAAAGAAACATCTTGAATGCCTGCTGCATGTATAAAATGTACTATATGAACTTCCCTTGCCTAGCCCATTGCTATTTGCGTGCCGATACACGGACAGTAATGTGTGCGCCACATAAAAAAACGATCGATTAATTGATTGTTAAGAAAAACTTGAGCTGCAGCCTCATACTTTGACCGATTTGAAAAAAATTATATGGATTTCTGCTTAGCACAGCTAGTGCTGTAAAGGAAATTATAAAATTCCACCATGGACATTAATGGGTTAATAGAAAGGGCACATCCATTCCATTATTGGGCCACATAAAGCTTGCCATCCAACTTAAGTGGCACCTGTACTCTGCTCTGCATAGCTCTAAATTCCTATCAGACCAGAGCAGATAATGTAGAAACAGTTATTTCCGTCTCTCATAACACGTGTTTTGCTAAAGGTTCCCATATATTCAGTAGTACAACGCACTACCAGATACCAGGAGACAGCAGTTTACATTACATAGGTCAGCTTTCACAAACATTTGTACTGTTCAATTTTGTATTTAAATGAACAATTTATGTGACTGGCTAGTGAAGACTGTCCAGTTTTTGTTTTCTTGATGGTCAGATATGCAGTGATTGTAGCAGATTACAGATTACTAGAGTGCAGCACTAATATTCTCTGCCCTCCGTTCAAATGATTGGGGTTCAAAAAAATATTTCAGTTATTAAATTGAGTTCCAATCTCTAAACCATGCACCAAGCTTTTAAGAGCTTACTTATTTTCTTCTTGTATTTTATTCTTGTAGTAATGTCACTGTTATTGCAAATCTTAAAGACATCAACTTTACAACTGGTTTCATTGTATATGTATGTAATGTATGTATTTTGTAAGTATAATATAGTTATTATAAATATTCAGTTGGTCAGTTTCTAATTTGGAAAAGTAAATCATGTTGTGTCCTGTTCAGATGAGAGAAAAACTCCCAAACTAATACTGTTCAATTGTGAAAAACAAAACCTTGAAGAGTGCATATTATTCTCATACTTTGTTACACTTTCCTCCTTTCTGAAATTTACAATCCTCAGACTGAGTGATGCAAGTAGTGTTGGGAAAAAAAGGTTAACAGCAAATGGGAAATTGGCCAATGTATTTGTTTTAGAAGAGCTATTCATTATTGTGTGCAGAATTTAAAATCCATCTAGGTTCACTCAGTCTATTAATATTTTTTTATAAGAGGCAATGAGGTTAGTTCTCGAGATGTGTGATAGGGAGAGAACTAGAGCCCTGCTAAGACATGTCACAGGGCTCCGAGAGATCTCCTAAAGGTTCATATGATAAATTATGTAAACAGACCATTACCCCTCAGTAGGAGTATTTACTGATATTGTGAGTAATCCACTAATGATATAGACACTGTTTTCGGTATGCTTACCAGTATTGACTAATAAGGTACTTGATTTAGTTTGACAATGCAAACAAACTATCAGCCTGTTTTTACAGAAACTATGTTAATGCTGAATTTCACCGACATTACGCAATGATAGTTGATGTAAGGATTAATATTCAGTGATCTCAATTATTGAAAGTGGTTGTCATGTAAAGGAGGTAACGTCTGTTATAAATGATTGAATACATTTTATAGGACTTTGCCGAAAACCTTTAAATCCAAAAAGTATGTTGTTTCATCATAGTAAAAAACAGTTTCACTGTAGTCTTTAGTTAATCATATAAATGTAGGTAGTCTACAAAAGGCAACAATTTGAAAATATTTGTGATGTTTCTTTTTTATCCGTTTTTTTGTATGTGATAAGAACAAAAATCTCTTAATCATTAATATTATTTCATCTAGGCCTTCAAGCTTTTAACATACATTTCACTGTAACTAGTCTGTTTGCTATCCACTTATCTGGCAACATAATGGGGTTTTCAGACAAAGACGAAATGTGCATGCTATGACCAGAAGGGTTTCTCTTCGTTGTTATGTTGTCCCCGTCCAACAGTGACTGGCTACTGTGGGCAAGAGTTACAATAATGTGCAACAATTTCAAACATTCTACCCTACTGGCATGTCAGCCGTGGACCTTGGTCTTCCATATGGGGAGAGAGCCACAATACCCCACATATCATGCCTTTAGGGTGAACAGGAGCTCCAAGAAGAGCTTTATAGAGTATTTGATATGCTAAGCAATTGTTTGCACTAAGAAAGTGTTTTATATGAGGTTTGGTCGATGGTCTTGTTTGTAGCCTGGTGTTTAATATAGCACTTCCTTAGCTCTTATCTAGGTGATTAGGTCAGGGATGCACTTATCTTATCTACCTGACTGGTGGTTTTTTACCTTCTCTTGTTGAAAGCACTATTTTTGTGAGTCGCTTTGGATAAAAGCGTCTGTAAATGATTGCAACGTAATGTAATGAAGAGCACAAGATTATCTTGGTTTTTATCAAAGTTAAACTAAAGTTACTACTCTTGTCCCTCCTAGACATTTACGTGTGGGCAGGGTTACATAACAGGCTGTATCAAAGGACCAAAAGGCCACCTTAGAGGTCTATGCGATGTTTGCCACTTTTGTTTAAAAAGTGGATGGAAACCTTTAATGAAGTCCTTGAAGGATCACCTATTCAAACATATCCACATTAAAACCAATGTCAGATGCCCTAATGGTACGTTCTGAAAGACGCTATTTGCTCTTGAAAATGAAATAATTTCTGTGTGGTGGTGGGTGGGGGTTCGACTCAAAAGAAGAAACGACTAACGTTGATGAATTCCTCTTTTAAAGCTCTGAGGTGTGTATGTCAGTTGTGTGCCAACAACACCTGTGAGACGGGCACGGACGGGGCCTGCTGGAACTCTGTGATGCTGATCGAAGGAAAGGAGGAGACGGTCAAGTCCTGTCTGACGCCCTCTGAGATGAAGGGCCAGATTTTCTGTTACAGCTCCAGGAACGTCTCCAAGAGGAACTGCTGCTTCACCGACTTCTGCAACAACGAAACCTTACATCTATATCCAGGTAACCATGACGAGAGCACACATCCCTCAGTTGTATCTGTCCAGGAGGCTTTGGGCTAAACACTTTATAAGTGCCCCATTGACAAGTTGTTGTTTGCCGGTTCATTGTTTTGAACATGAGAACGTTTTTACTGTCAAAGAACATGTCACCCCAAAAATGTTGTGATTTTTCAAATCTGAAACAACAGACACATTTTTTTTTATCACTCTAAACATGCTATATATGGGGGGCTAGCATCGAATAGAAGGGACATGATTGAACTGAGTAAATACAGTCTGCTAAACTTGTTCAACCCCCCCAGACAGACACCACAGACAGAAAACAGCAGCCCAATCCTGTTGGGATTTCCCGCTCATTCTAGACTGCAGCTCGGGCCAGACAGTCCGAGTGCTGATCCTCGTAGATCCTGTGACATAATACCGCTGGCAGAGGTCACCGCAGGCTAGTGAGTTATCTCACCCTCAGGTTTATAAATACGTTGCCAGGCATGGGGCACAGGGCAAAGTGAAAAGCCTCTCAGGTTCTGCTGTGCTGCAGGTAGGGCTTAGTGGGGGAGCGCCACTCTTGGCTGGTTTGTCCTGGGGTTATGTTCACACAGCATAAACACGCTCTGGGATTTTTGCCGTACAGCTGTCTGCATTGTGTTCCAGGGGAGTTTTTTGGGGGGGATTCTGGGAATGTGGAGATGAACTCATATTTCCCCATTGTTACAGAGACTTTAATGTTCCCTTTCAATACTGTACTAATTTACGATATTACAGAATTTTTCTTCATTTAAACTTTCACCTACTTTCTTTCCATTGTCATTGAGGATGTGGGAAAATCCTATGTGGCATGTCCTTTTGAGGTTTACATTATGCTTTTCCAAAGTAATTCAGATCTACCATCAATTCGGACTATTGCTTTGTATGAGCATATCCGTACTTTCTGTGTTAAGGAGAGGTGCTGAACAGCTTTTATTGAGAAACTTTAGCTTGGCCTATAATCACAGTTTCCCTGGTTACCACATTGATTGTACAGAGGCACAGCCACAGTGCTTTCTCACTGCCAAGGCTACGGATAAAAGAATGAACACATACACAAACACATTTATACTTTATTTTATGTGAAGCTTCTTTACTACTGTGGACTCTGTGGAATTTGTCTTCTCACGAATTCTACCACAGCAAGTGAGGAGGCACAAGTAAACATGGAGTGGTTCAGGCGCAGCGTTGCTTTAAATGGCCTAGATAGTGCTCTGGGGTTGTAATTATGTGTTCCTAAAACACAGACTGTAATCACGTTCCTCCTACTCAGCCCCAAACTGCTCCAAATCAGCCAGTCTTTGTTTCTGCTCATCCACTGTGGACCTTTTGGATTCTCTGACACTCTCCAGCCCATTGTCTTGATAAGCGCACGTTGAATAGTTAAGCAACACTTTGCTTATTTAGAATCCAATTAACTCATCTTCTTTCAAACAATATGCAATCCCATTTATTTGTATAAAACAGTTAATTTAATCTTGGTTACTGCTCTAATTACTGACTTTGTGTTACGTTATTGCTAATAGATTCAAATTGCTGTTAATAAAACTGACAGAAAATAATTTAGGCTTTTTGTGTTTTTTTATGCTAATATTATCAGTTAGAATCAATATTAAGATGATTTTTTTCTTCTAAATTATGAACTGAATAGCAATTTGAAAACCATACGAATGAGATGTGTCAGTAGCACACTGAAATGTTATGGGTGATAAAGCAGTTGCTTGGCCAGAATGGAGGAAGATAGAGGCCAGTTTTCCAGGCAGTTTGCATAATGTAGCTCTCTTACTTGTTTGTCAGCTTTGCTCTACTTGACCATGTGCTCGAGAACATTTTTAGGTTAAAGGCTGAAATTGGGTTAGGAAATGCTGCACTTTGGTTCATTTCAAATGTAATTGAATAGTTTTGCAAGTTTTTGATGAACACACTTTCCAATATATGGGAAAATGCCAAAAGGCCAAGGAGACATACCACTTTGGAATTAATAATGGTCAGATTTGCTAATTAAACCTGATGTTACTTAATGAAACCAACTAGTAAACAACAGGCATTAAAAATGTGTGAATCTGTTAAATGCATCCAGTCGTTATATATACTAATGTATAGCATTAAGATTTAAAACATCCATCAAAATAAGTCTTCAACGCTGTTATTTGCCATCCCACCACAGTGATAGTTAAAGACCGAGTCAGACATGTCGCTGCGCATTGTTTTTCCACATCCAACATCAGTAACAGGTGTTTATGTCCAAAGAGCTGATCCCTCCAGGTGAAGGCGAAATGCATTGCTTTTTCCACACATATATTGGGTAATATAAGAAAATCAAAACATTTCATATTCCGCCTATTCTAGTGCATTTTAATTGAAAGACATGTTTTAGGGGTCACTGTCGACAACTTCTAGTATTTTAAGACAGTGTGCCTACTGTTTGAATCCTTAACACACATCACACAGTTGGTTTTCTATTTTTAGGTTTTCTATTTTTTGATTAGGGTGGGTACTTTCTGTTCCTAATAATTACAGTGTCTTAATCATTAAAATTGATCTGAATGAACATATCGACGCCTCCTTCTTTCATATAGCAATTTTTTTTAGTTCATCAAAAGTATGTTGGTTTCAGTGTGAATGACAGTGACATTGCTGAAGATGACCACTAGAGGCTGCTGTGCTGTTAGGAATTGCGTTATCATTGTGAAACCTGCTTGCTATACTTTTTCTGCTGAAGAATTATGAACGCTGCTGTTTCGAATTTAATACCAATACTAAGTTTACACTGATATATTAATACAAGCAGAATCCAATACAAATGTTAATAGACTCAACTAGCTGTGTGAACCCACGATGGGATCAACCTATAAAACACCAGTGTAATCCAGTGTCTCTGTGTCATGGGTGTAGAGAGGCCTTTGGAGGAGCCTGGTTGGGGCAGGCTGGAGCTGTCGGCGGTGATCCTGGTGCCCTCCTGCCTGCTGTGTGTGGGCATTCTGCTGGGGGTGTGTGCTGTGCAGGGCCAGCGCTGTGCCTACAACAGGGCACACAAGCAGGACGCAGAGGAGCAGTTGGACGACCAGATCCTCATGTCTCCTGACAAGTGTCTGAAAGAACTGATCAATGACATGAGCACCTCAGGCTCCGGTACAGGTAACAGAAGAGCTTTCTAATTGTATGGACTTCAACATTCAAATATACAACTGACAGCTAGTTGGCTCATAGGAGCTTTCATCAGTTATGTCTATTCTCATTTCTAAATAATTTTTGGGGTGTGCAGGGCTACCTCTGCTGGTCCAGAGGACCATTGCTAGGACCATAGTACTGCAGGAGACCATTGGCAAGGGCCGTTTTGGGGAAATGTGGCGTGGGAAATGGCGAGGAGAGGACGTGGCAGTGAAGATTTTCTCCTCCAGAGACGAGAGGTCCTGGTTCCGTGAAGCCGAGATCTATCAGACCATCATGCTCAGGCATGAGAACATCTTGGGTTTCATTGCAGCTGATAACAAAGGTAATAAGACATCTTTTGGGTGTCTAGTGGCTGTTTACTAGAATACTAGATCTATTTTTATAACTAACAATTTAAAGTTAAGCTAATACTTTGTATTGTTGAAAGTTTTTTTTTTTTAATGCATTTCAAATCAAATAAATACATTTAAATGTGGGTACCTAAATACCTTATTTCTTAAATTTGTTTAATTGTTGGGCATAAGTGTATTTACTATTTACTGATTCAATAACTCCTGAGATCCGTCTTTAATTTACTTCGGCCCACATAGTGTGGGTTTTAACCCAGATCATGAGGTATGTAGATAAGCTGCAACCCCACGCAATCTGTGTGTTCCCAGACAGTGGTTCATGGACTCAGCTGTGGCTGGTCTCGGAGTACCATGAACATGGCTCCCTGTACGACTACCTGAATCGCTACACTGTGTCTGTGGATGGAATGCTGCTCCTGGGTTTGTCCATCGCCAGTGGCCTGGCCCACCTCCACATGGAAATCATTGGCACGCAGGGTGAGAGACTGACACAACAGCCACTGGCTAGATGTTAATGGATACCCAGCCTATACCAATAGGAAGCATAGGTACAGCATCCTTAAGTTTACATGAGGACTATATTAGTCATCTGTACAAAATATGTTTTAAGATATTCAAGACAATTGTAAGATATTGAAGACGATTAGCTCCGGAAAATATTATATTAGCATGATATCATATTATATGATCATAACTTTTTGGTGCATTTCAAAACACCTACAGAATTTCATTATGAATAGCAGACCACTTGGCAAGTAAAAAGCCTTAGAGCAGCAGTTGTATGAGTCAGTCATTAGTAAATCATTAAAGCATGAATTGTAGCCTAACTTCCATAGGGAACTGCCATGAACCATGAAGTGTGTCCCAATAGGGAAGCCTGCCATCGCCCACAGAGACATTAAGTCTAAAAACATCCTGGTGAAGAAGGACTGCACGGCGGTCATCGCAGACCTGGGCCTGGCCGTGAAACACGACTCCCACACCAACACCATCGACATCCCCGCCAATCACAGAGTGGGAACCAAGAGGTATACCAACGTACAGCGACCATGAGCAAACATATGACCGCAACGGCACTGTTGTTCAGGAAGATTTCCCAAGTACAAAGACTACATGTTACGTACAGCCAAAGTGGGTCACAAAGAGATGAAGCCAGCCACTCATTTGGGTTTTCTCTCGTTTATGAAATTGCGGACCCAGCACGCTAGTATCTCCTTTCACATAACCCGTGGTCCAAAGAGCTATTTTTAGGTCACCATATGCCATCTTTGTTAACATAGTGATGAGACTGCTCACATGGCAGCCAGTATAATGGCTCTGTGTGCTTAGGACATTACGGTTCCTTTCAAGGGGAAGGATGCGTCACTGTTTACACTCTCAACCTAAAATCGGTTTTAATTTGGATTAAACGATTTCGCCCACTGCAGGTACATGGCCCCCGAAATACTGGATGAGACAATCAATGTTAGAAGCTTTGAGTCGTTCAAGAGAGCAGACATCTACTCCCTTGGCCTTGTATTCTGGGAACTGGCCCGGAGATGCTCTGTCAGGGGTTGGTTCACGCACACACACATGCACATAGATATAAATACACACACAATCCTTTTTGGTAGAGGGCTATGTACAGTATCGCATTGATGGAGTTTGAAATTGCAGTATTTAAAGTCATTATGTAGAACTGTGTGTCACAGTTTTAGGTCAATTAGGCCCTTACACACATTAATAGGGTTGTTTATCCATGCTGACGCTCAATAAAAACATATGCTGCAGTTTCCAGGGAGCCGACTAGTAGAGCTAATTCAATCTGTTTTCCATTTGTATTTAGGAAATCACGAGGATTTTCAGTTGCCTTACTATGACTTGGTGCCTTCGGATCCTTCTGTAGATGACATGAGAAAACTGGTGTGTGACCAGAAACTAA
Source organism: Galaxias brevipinnis (assembly GCA_036023535.2). Classification (NCBI taxonomy): domain Eukaryota; kingdom Metazoa; phylum Chordata; class Actinopteri; order Galaxiiformes; family Galaxiidae; genus Galaxias; species Galaxias brevipinnis. The sequence goes on along the minus strand of JAVQIZ010094023.1, from coordinate 27,782 downwards.
GACCTAATATTCCCAACCAATGGCAGAGTTGTGAGGTGAGAACATTCCACTCTTGCATGACTTAATCTATCTTACTGATGTTGAGTTGGGAAGTAATATTTCTCTTTTTAATTCTAAATAACAACTTGGAGTGTGAACAGACAGATTACACAGTTGCAAGCACCAGTGGAATGCACTGTATTTGTGGTAATCCACGATATAACAGTATGCAACAGCAACACCCAGCCATGATAATAATTTATTTCAAATCAACATAGGGTCTTAGGGATGCCCAGGGAGGACTGATAGGATACCTACTGTAAAGGAAGTTATTTTGCTTGTGTGCTGTAATGTTTCTGACTGGACCTCTTAATGCCGATTGACCTTGGTGGCATTTGGACTCAGAAACCCTCCTTTTGGCTTTGTAGGCATTGCGGGTGATCGGTAAGCTCATGAGAGAGTGCTGGTACGCCAACGCTGCTGCTCGCCTCACTGCACTGCGCGTGAAGAAAACCATCTCTCAGTTAACTGTCATCAAGGACGTCAAAGATTAGCTCGACTAAGTAGCCTTGGCTAGCAGATCAGACTGGCATTTGGACCAATCCACCACTCACGGCACCCCCAGGAACACACTTTAAACACAAAGTAAGTATGTTCAGCTTCTGATGCCAAAGGACTTTGGAAGGATTCTTGTCTAACCCTAAAGAGTGTGATTGGACAGAACCAGCCAAATACAGGATGAAGAACTTGTCTTTGGAGCCACCCAAAGAAGAATTATATACTGTATGTTTATTGTACAGCTTTTTTTGCTACCTCAGAATTTTGTAAGTGCCCAAAGCTTGAAGTTGCACATCTAAATGCTTTCTTGCCAAATTCTATATCATGTAGTGTTAGGCACCATGCTAATTGATTGTGAATGTTACTGAGTAACACCCTTACTGCTCTACTTGATTGTACAGGACTTACACACATGGGCTGGGAATTATCCTGTTGTTGTAATTCTAACCTGCTACTCTAGTCCCCCTGTTAATTTATGAATAGGCTTATTTCAAAGGTCACGCCACAAGTTCAATCAAAGTACCGTAATCATAGTCCAATATCCAGTTTTAAAAAGATAGGCTTGTAGGCTAATTACCTTCTTTTATATGATTTATTCAGCTTGCTTGCAATGCTAAGATTATCAAAACCTTTGCTACTGCTGTAGATCAACTTCAGGTATTTACATGATTAACAAATGGTCAAATTTTGGTAAATAAAAAAATTATATCAAATCTACCTACGCCTTCAGCTAAATGCTGCACCTTGTAAATCGGCCAGACATGCCAATATAAAATGATATAGATGTCGAAACTTTTATTAGATTTTATTAGATGTTTTCTTCACGACGGAGCCATATATCAGATGTGAATTACACATCTGGAATATCATATCCCTTTTTCAAAATGATGCAATGAAACAATCAACTGCAAGGAAATCTTAACTGACAAGTGTTTAAAATGTGCACACCCTACAAAATATTTAAATTGTGTATTAAAATATTAAAATTGTGTATTAATTGAAGTTGCAGATTTGAATTTACATTAAAGTTGTTTGTTGAATGTCTGTGTAGAGGAACCTAAGGGAGGCCAGCATACACTTAAACAAAAATGTGTAGGTGGTACTCATGTAAAACATTACTAAAGCTTTGCTATAACAGCCTCAGGAAGAGGGGGACACAAGGTAAATCTGATGTGTATGCGTGTGAAGGAGAGAGTGTGTATTCGAGTTTCCTTTGTGTGTGTGTGATTGTGTGTTTGTGTACTTGCCTATGCATATGCTGTTTGTTTATGTACAGTGAACGTGATCGATTATTTAGTAATGTAGCAATGAAGGGAGGCCACACAGGTGCATATAAAATGTGCCAATCTTCTGATTAAATGATTTGTTTCACGTGATTCTATTTCACAAATGTTTGTCCAGTCTTACTTTATCATCAAAGAATCTTAAAAATTTTAAATGGTGCTATGTGGATAAGAAAATACGTTCTTAGACTTGTATCATATCCACCATGGCTTTCATCTAGATTTAAAGATTTATAATGTGTTTACTTGTTAATGTTGTTGCGAATGCTCAAAAGCTTTGAAAAACCAAAGCAATGCTAACACGTAAGTTTCCAACCTGCCTTCTCTAGATTTGGTCTCATTTTTCAAGGTTTAGGTAGCACTTTATTAATATAGCAAAAACATGTTGCTTGTTGACTTTGTTAACTGGTCAAATCTGCACTCTATTTGCTGTTGTATTAGTTTAGTTATATGTTACAGTGATTGTTTTATGTAAGTGAGAACAACTGTGGTTCATTGTATGTGTATAATTAATATATAATGTGTGTAACCATTTCTTTTGACATGCAGTATTACAGTGTTTAGTTCTCTGCCTGTATCCAGTGGACATTTAAGCTTTTGTTATCTGTCTGAAGTGGGGTTTCCATTGAGCTTTTACTGTGTCTTGTGGCCTATTTTTGTGTCTGTTTCTTCAAGAAACAGGTCACACAGAAATACTTGACAACATGTGTAAGTGTTTCACTCATAAAAGACCATAAGTCATTCCAAAGAGACGAAATACACATTTCTGACTGGGGTCAAATGTTATTTTACATGTTGTGTATGACACAATTGAGGGGTTGCCTGTACATGGTATGTACTATGATTTTCCTCAAGTCCATTTGATAACAAATTCATACTCCCGTGACTTTGTTTTGATGCTGATGCTGTATTTCTTTTTTGTCCGTTCAGGAATGGGTCTTTATTGTCAATATAATGTGCTGTTTCATTGTTTATTAGCACTATTTATTTCATTGTTTAGAAACTATATGTAAAATCAAGTCAATAAAGCTACTTTTCACGTATAGACTCCTGTGATTGTATTTTTGAGACTCTTTGCTTGTATCAGATTTATATGTCAAATGTTTCATCTAATAAATCCGTCTCAATATTTGTAGAGTATTATCCTGACCTACAAAACTGCATTTCTCCATATCAGGTTAATTTACATGGAATCAACCAATTTAAGTGGGTCATGTAAGTCTTTATCCTTTGAAATGACTCATAAAGTAGTCATATTAAACAAATGTTTCTGCTCACAGCCTATCTGCGTCTTTTTGTCCGTTAGAGTGAGTATGTAAGACATCTCATCTTGGCTGTTTGCACTTCAGATATGAGTCAACAATTCACAAATGGGCTGAGCGCTTTTATCCAATCTTATTTCCGTGTAATACAAGGCTAGGTTAAAGGATGTGTTGTTGAAGAGGAGTTTTATCTGATCAGTAAACTGCAACTCTAACATATGGGTTGATACATAAAATAACATTCAGTGTTATCAATTGCTACTAGATAAGCACAAATTATATATTTTTGGTGTATATTGAAATGTCTTACGTTATATTTAAGAATGTCTGCAGTGGCCTTATTCTGCTCGGTGCCCTAAGAACTGAGATTCAGGCAGTTGCCTAACAGATTGGCCACTAGCATTGCCAAGGGCCACACAAGTTCAATGGGGAAAAGGGGTGTTGGAACTAGGCCGTCTTCCTGGCCAGGAGTCTGCTTTAGGAAGCCATCACAGTCTGATGTAAGTTGTGCTTTTGTTTCAAAAAATCCAACTGGCAATCATTGTATTTGCTCAAACAACGCTTTATTGGGTGTGAATGTAGATTAAAAAAAATATTTGAATTTTTTTTTTTATCATCCTGATATTGCCCATTAAATAAAATCTCAACATCAAATGGAAACCAAAGAGTGCAACCTGTCTCGTGTAAGGGGGTTTGTGCTCTGTGACCCAGTGTTCTTTAACACATCAGCCATGTGTTTTTTTGTCTCCCTGACTGCCTGTGTGTGTGTGTGTGTGTGTGTGTGTGTTTGTGTATGTGTATGTGTGTGTGTGTGTGTGTGTGTGTGTGATTTCCCTTTTGATCCAAGCATGTCTGATGCCTTCAGCCCAGTGACCCATGCTGTCTGTTTGGAGAGCGTGTCTCTGGCCCCGAGCTAAATCAACCCTTTGTCTGTCTTCACAAGACAAGTCTCCCTGCTTGGCAGGGCTTGGGGCTCAGGTTGAGGCTGTCCCATTGAGGAAACAGAAAGTAGAAAGGCTGGAAGCAGGTGCTGTTGGTGGCATGGACCACAGAGGTGGCAGTTTCTCATGCATTGCTGATTTCTGACAGACCATAAATCGAATTGCCTAGACTGCACAAAGAAAAGGGTTATTTTTTTAGAGTGCGAGAAAAAAATGCATTCTTTTCCCGGCCATAGACCTACCTCTTTACAAGAATGTAAAAAAAAGAAAAAAAAACTAAAGATAAAAAAGAGGCAAAGAAGAAAAAAAAAAGAGAGAGTGTGTGATCTGCAAATGCAGGTCCACCACAATCACATGGTGTGGATTTCCGTTTTGACACTCATAGCTTTGAGCTGCACAGCGGGGCAGAGTCACACAGCAGAGCTATACTGTACCAGGACATGATGGTGCTTTAAAAGATCCTTCCAGCATGCAGTCTACTATGAACTTCAATATGCTCCAACGCCAGGCCAGCCAGGACAGTTATATAGTGGAGGACTCTCTGAAAAAGAGGGGCAGACTGTGGTATCGACGCTCACTGAAGGAAAGCAACGACAAACACCATCAGAGTGCTGGAACTCTGCCCAGGGGCTGGAAACAAGTGAGTTAGAAACCCACACAAACACACAAGATATTTCCTATCATGAAGTCAAATGTGAGTGATCATTTTGGAAACAGTGCTGTACATTTACTTTTGAAACATGTCTGATAAAAGTACAAAAATGCGTTTATTTGTTGGCCACTGAGTTGAAATGTATTACCATGTGCAACCATAACAAGCGCCCGCAGCAGCAGTAACTTAGATCAAATAGAAAGCTCTTTGATCCTTTTAATCTTTTGAGTTCCATACAAGTCCATAGGATTAACATTCATTCCAAAAAGGAAATGTACTTTTGTATGTTTAAATATAAACAAACAAACTATTCAGACATTCATTTCATATTTTCCATTTGCAGACCAAACAACGTTTCAGCTCGTTGGTTGATTATTCTGACCCTCAAAGGTAAAAAAACATATGTCACATTCAGTGCAATAATGGGGCACTTTGAGGTCTTTTGTTGAACCACTTGCTGCATCATGAAGCTAATTTAACATGACAACATCACTTCTACTCTCTGTAGGACCAAAGTTATTTTGGAAAAGCATGACAATGAGGCATTTGGTTTCGAAATTCAGGTGCGAGACGTTATCAACTTAAAAACTGTATTAACAACTCGTTAAACTGTTGTTCTCTGCTTAATGCTTAGACTTTCAATTGTTTATATTGATTTGGACTACAAACTAATTCACAATATTAACTTACAGTGAGTAAAGACAGATTTGACCTTTAGTTTAGTCACATCACTTGGCCACTAACAAAACTGTTCTATTATAGACTTATGGTCTTCAGCTAAGGAACAATTCAGCATTGGAATTGTGCACGTTTGTGTGCACAGTGCAGGAGGACAGTGCTGCAGAGAACGCTGGGTTGACCGCAGGTAACACACCCACACCTCTTCCTCCTCTTACCGCTTCATTGAAGGCCAATGCGTACTGTTCTACAGACACGTTCTAAAGACAAAAAGGTCTTCCCCTCAAACAGATCAGTCACACACACATGACTTTCTGTGTTTTCACTAGGCGATGTTATCGTCACCATCAATGGGGCCAGCATTGAGGGATCGTCTCATCAACACATTGTTGACCTGATTCGCGAATCCACCAACTTACTAAAGTATGTAACAGTAACATTAAGGTTCCAGACTTTGAAATGGGATATCAAAATAATAGTACAGATATAATATATGGTCCTTGAGTGCTCTGAAATGAATCTGGATGCCAAGTTTCTTTGTGTTTTCTCAGGATGGAGACAGTGTGTGGGAGCGTTGTAAAGAGGATTGAACTGGATAAAAAGATGAGCTTGCTCAAGGTGTGTCTCTCCCCTTTTTTAAAGCATGTTTGTCTTCAAAACAGCTCCATAAGGTTGAATAGGCCTTTCGAAGGACAGCAGAACCAACACACCACACCCAATACAAATAAATGGCCAAAAGTAGCACACCACAGGAAAACATAATGTAGGCCTAAGCTCCAAGGCATCAAAATATGCTATACCAAGTCATGTTGTGTAAATTGGGCCAAAAAAAAAAAGGAAACAATCTTAACCATTATACTGTATATTTTTTTTGTCTTCACAGCAAACATTGAGAGACAAATGGGTGGAGCTACAAGCACTTACTTTACAGGAAAAGCGACTACTGAGAGGTGAGGGTTTTGCCCAGCTGTCACACCACAGCGCTTCCTTTCTCACGAATCATAGTTTTTAGCCTATTTAGAAGATCACAAGATACAGCACAATCGGTTCTCACGCAAATTCATTGTGAGATAGCCAAGATGTTGACAAATTTACTGTACCTGGTAAAAAGTGCCTAACGCACAATGATACCACATCCGGCTTGTACTTCTGAGCAAATCAATAAACGTATTACCGTAAAACACAACTTGATATGCACTCTATTCTGAAAGACACAGGTTCAACCCCCTCAACGGACTCCCTGATGTCCCCGGTGTCTCCAATGAGCCATTGCGGAGGCCGGCGCTTCTCCAGTGACAGCAGTTGCCGAAGCCTGATGGCTGATGAGAGTGACGTGGCCAGTGTTTTTGGGGACCAGAGTTCCCCCAGTCTCTGTAGTGCAGCTAGCACCCCAGACAATGGCTGTTTCTTCTCCAACGACATGCAGAACCTCGAGGATTTCCATGGGTCCTTGCACGGCCCCCAACTCCCCCGCAACCATAGCACCAGCCTGGCAGGCAGCAGCGGTTCCCTCTTTCCGAGCTGGGAGGAAGCCAGAACCTCCAATCTGTTCGGTACCCTCCCTAGGAAAAGTCGGCGAGCAGGCGTCCGCAAACACATCTTGAAGTTTATCCCTGGACTCAAGCGCTCAGAAGAGGAGGAGGGTGACACCAGAGCAGTGAATGAACACTAAGTTTGGGTCCTGAAAGCCAGTTGGTTCCTCTGATGACTAAAAAGTGATTAACTATAATAGGTTTCTCTCTATAGATACTTGACAAAGAGACACTTGGCATATACAGGTGATTCCGGATCACGGGCAGAATGAGGGGTTGTCTATCTTGGCTCAGTAGAAACATTCAGCGGACAACCAAATCGGATTTTTCTGTAAAAGTATCATTAACAATGTTTTCCATCTGACAGACACCATCTGTGCTTCATGAGAGAGTTTCCATTTTGTGAAGGCCTGTGATTTATCTCAAAACGATTTTGGCTTTTACAAAAGCACATTGGTGAGCAGCATTAATAACCACAACTGTAACTACTTAGTATAAAAATGTTTACAAAAAAGGTTTCTTTCACAGCACATTTCTGAAATATAAATGTGGTCCTGTTACAAATAATACAATGACAAAAAAAGATATAACTTGACCTTATTTTTTATTGAAATGTTTGCGTGAACGTGTTCATAAAAGTGAGAGGTGACTGCATAATTTGCATTGTGGGATCGTATTGATGTTAAATTTATTTGAAACTCTGTTAAAGTTATGTGAAACTTTGGCATTTTTCACCGTTACAAATTACTTTTAGAACTACAACTAGAAACTCTTAACCACATTGCTGCTCAAAACAGGATGTGGGTATGAGGTGCTACTTGCTTTACTATTTTCATTTCATAACTATTTTAAGGATGTGCACAGTTTATGTTCATAGTTTAGAAACATACTACAGAGCAGAACAGAACTTAGTTTCTTGCAAGTCATGTGATGTAGTATATACATTTTTAATTTCTTTAACGCATGTTTTTTAAATATTTTTTGCTTATTATGATAATGTCAATCCAGGCAGTCATATAGAAATTAACTGAAACTGCGATTCAAAAGAAAAAGTGGTAAATACATTTTTCAAACCTCTCATTAATCCACTGTTGTTTTATAATATGATGAGTGGCAAGTTTAATGCATTCAATATACATATCAGCGATATGATTGTCTTAGACTTACTATACTAATTGTCTAAAATGATTTTTATATAAAGTTAAAGGGTTTATTATCATTAAAAAACGTGTATAAACTAAATATATTTATTCCCATCTACTCATATAGTCATGTTGGTAGAAACTGCTTTAACTATGACACACAAACAACGATTGATACATAGAATGTGTATCATGTATCGAAACCAAGAATTAAAGAAACAATGGATAGACTATTTAAACAAGCAGTAAAAACGATAGAAAAAGAAATGACATAGAAAAACTAAGTAAAAAACAAAGAAAAAAATACACTGAGCTAAATAGTTGTTGGTAAAGAATGTATTTAGGACACCTTTAAAGAAAAAAGATTTATAGGCAGACTAGGAATTATTGTAGGTTTCTTTCAGTTTCCATTACTGTCCACTAGATGGTAATGCAGTTAATTCCTTCCTGACAGGTCATATAATGGAATACAGGTAGCTTACCAGCAGAGCATTTGTAGTCATTGCTGATAACATCCCACAAGTGGAGAACATTTAGATTTATCTACCTGCATTTACCAACCTGAATTACGCATTTAGTCAACAGAAGGTGGCATCGTGCTTCCTGTAATTAAAATGCCCTCCTTATCTCACTTATTTTTCAAGTAGCTAATCGCCTTTTGTTTTCCAAGTCAATGCTTCTTCAGCTCATGTGTACAGGTGTCCCATGCCTGTGTCAGGTCAGCGTTCTAACTAACCTTTATACGGTTAGCTAATTAGGTATAATTCTGAATATTGAAATCCAGATTGAAAACGGTTGACTGGTAATTTTAATTGGTAGAGCCCGCCTACTTCGTCTGTGCCTTCTCTACTATTTATTTTATCCACCTGCGTCAAGATGCATCTGTGATCTTTGAGATTGATTTAGGCTATTGGAGACGAAGTTAAGGACATGCATTGGAACTGGCACTGGCCTTTGCCTCAGCGGATCTGAAAAGCTATTTAAATTATTCAAAAACGTTGTTCAAACACGGACTTTATACAAACACGGGCACACCACTTGTTGTTTTTACCCACTACTCTTTATAATTTTTGTTTCTTTTCTTTTTTAAACAGGTTTGTGACAATTCTGTTCCGTAAAAAACATCTATAAATAACTTTAATTTCATTTGATTTGAGATAGGCCTTCAAGGACTTTTAAGCATTAAGTAATACAATTTAGAAATATTGGTTTCTATGCCTTTGATGAGAACTAAGGCACGGGATGCTCCAACAGCACTGATGGGAATGGGAGCCTATTTGAACAATCTGATGTAAGGGTTTAGTGAGGAAAACTAAAGGGTTAATTAAGTGAAACCAAACTATGGATAATTTTAATTTAGCAATAGAATGTCAAAGGGAGAAGGTAATCTCAAGAAAGTTTAAAGAAGAAGTACAATAATTTCTATTGTGTAAGCAAACAGACAAAGAGCCTTTATTAGCCTACAACAAAACCCCTGTTCTTCCTTGGCTGTGAGACAAGCTGTGAGAATTACATCGCACACTAGCACCAAAAACAGTCTAGCCTTGCACCATTGATTTAAATGCAAGATGGCATTCTCTGTTCTCTCTTGACAACGATACTTGGAAAATGCAAAATACTATTTTGAATAGACAACTTGGATGGGTGAAAGGCTGACATAGGCTCACTGTGTATTCCTGTAGGGAAGAACCATAATCTGCCTGCTACTCTTTCAATCACAGCTGAGCAGTAAGATAATTGACAAGAACATCCAAGAAAAGCACACTTAAACTGCACACAAGAAAGAAAATCTCTGACTAAAATGACGGACACGTCGGAGAGCTTTGCTCCTGCTAAGGACTTGAATGTGGAGCAGGACAGTGATGCTCTATCATCCCATGTAGTAGACATCAACAGTGGGATATCTCTGGGAGCCATTCAGTCTCTAAATGATGCTGTGAACGGAGCTGCTGCCACGTTGGAGGAAGGACATGACTCTGTGTTCTATGACGAGGTGGACCAAGTCCCACTGGACATCAACGCAGAGTCATTTTGCACCTCTGTTTCCAGAGAAAGTGGAGATTTAGAGCTTGTTTACATGGAGGCATCTGGAACATCTATTACAAATAGAGATGAAGGTGGAGATCCTTTCACTGCTGAGAGAGTCTCTGCTCTGTCAGACAAGGACGTGACAGACCCAGTTAAGGACAAGCCAGATTCACAGAGATCCCAAACAGAGCCAACTACCTTATCGAAATGTCCAGTCCAAGAGCTGACGTTAGTCCCAGAGGAGTCTGTTTGGAGTTCTGAGGAATCTGAAGAAAAGTGCCAAAACAAATCATCTATTTCCACACATCTTTATGCAGAGCCTGAGAAGAGCACATCACCAGAGCAAGGTAAACTCAATTCATATATTCACTAATTGCTGTCAGTGTTTGGATATTACTTAGCTATTTATGCAAAAAATTATATAATTTGCCTGTTTTTTCTGTGCCTTTTTCTACTCTCAACCTGAACTCCTGCAGTAGGTAAGAGGGAAATCCAGGGTTTTCCTGAAGCGAAGGAGATGCTAGCTGAGTCTAATGATGCTGAAGAGGCCCCAGACCAAACATCTGCCGATGATCTTCAGGATTCTGGGGAGACCCAAGACAAGCTCGTGCAGGAACAGCAACAGAACTACAATTCCCAAGACTCCAGTCTGGCCTCTGGTCAAACCCAAGGCAACGAAACATCCTTTAACCACAGCACCACCTCCAAGTACGACACTGTATCTTATCGCAAGATCCGCAGTGGAAACACTCGCCAGAAGATTGAAGAGTTTGAGGCTTTCATGAATATATAACGCATTCAAAAAATGTTAAACGATAATTAGCATACTGACCTCAAACAAATGGACGAGGGATGCAAAACAAGTCGTTTTAGGAAACAAGAGTTTTGATTGTGTTTGTCTTATCCAGCACTGACTGATGTTACTGCTAATATAATTTTAAGATGTGCCAATTTACTTGACATACAGCTCCCATAGTCACAAAGTGGATACAGTTGTGAGTGCAGTATACTATTCTTAGCTGCCATTTATATTATTGTATGGAATGTCATTTGGTAAATGTTTGCAATCCCTTTAATCCAAGGTACCGTTTTCCATTTCAAAATGCAGTGGCAACCCCTGATTGTTTGCCAGCTAGTTGATCAACAGAAAAAAATATTAAGAGGCTTGAGGTGTGAAATCCTACAAGATAACATAAAGACCAAGATGTTTGTGATTTCATTAGCCACCACTTAGTAAAGGCATTGCAAGCATGTGTGCAAAATATATCTCAAATATGTAACTCTTTGCTTCTTAGATCTTCATTGTTAAATTTTACTAGGCTGACTAATTACCTTAATAAATTACAAATACTGTTCCCAGTACAAATTGTGGATTAAAGAAAACATTCAAAAAGACAATCTTACTGACTGGGTAAAAGTCATAATTGTATGACAAGCATCTTTATTATCTACTCAGTTAAAGACATAAAACCATATGTATTCATGTAAGTCCAAGAAACATATTTATCAATAGACATTTTGATAAATCTTGGGGCAACAGTTCCCTCTAGTGAAAAAAAGGCAGATGCGATATTATTTACAACCAGATTTAGCAGCCCCTTTTTGATGAGCTTGTCACTCCAGACTAAAACCACAGAAAAACGATACTCTCCATGATATCTGTAATATGGAGTATAATAGAAAATGATATAGGCACCTTGCATCCATTTAAAATATTCAATCATAAGGCAGTCAAGGAAAATAGACCATGGGACATAAAATAAATAGAATTCAACAGCTGTACAAGAGTTTGCTGGAAATTGAAAATCCATCCTGAAAATGTACTGTAATGTACCATGCACCATAACTGGACCGAGTGCTTACAATCAAAGAACAGCAACAACACTGATTGGCTATTGCTTACATTTAATGTAAGTTTAAAGCAAATTACAATGTATCAGCAGTTTAAGTAGACTACCGCAAAACAAAAGGTGAGAAGAAATTGCACATCCCAACACCACTTTCACACCAACATGATATTAGCCTAAAAATTCCACTTTTATAACCCACATTATTTGAATGGTTTAATTCGAACTCAGTACTGGCGTAGACAGCACTTCAATGTACTGGCCACAAAGTCTCTGTTGCTGGTACCCAAACGGTACTCACTTTGACATCAGCACTTCACGCATAGTAGTGTGTAAACTGCCATTTCTGGAAGACATTTGTGGGTTCACAATTATTTAGACGGAGTGTGTCACCCTGGTGGCTCGCCTCCAGACACATGTTCTGGGAAATATGTTCTGCTATGAGGTGCTCCCCCTGGGAATAGACAAAACAGCAGCAAGTCAGATGCAATGGGCTGTAACTAACACCACCATACTTTGCTCGGAAATGGTATCAGTTAACACAGGCAGTGGCTAAGCTTGATGCATCACTCTAAAGTCCATTCAAAGAAACAGGAGTGTAAACACAATTGTTTTGTACTTAATGCTCTACCTGACAACAGTGATGGGAGTGCCTCTTAAAAGCCATTCAAAATAAGGCTGACATACACTGTGACAAGAGCACCAACCGTGTGGCAGAGTGAGAGCCCCACCCAGAGGCAACCTACCATTGCTGAGTGTGAGGCCTTGTGGAGCCAGCGGAGGACGGGTTTGGCTATGTCACACTGTAACAGGTCAGCCCGTTTGCCCTGAGGAACGACACATAAATCCTGCTGGCGGATATGCCTCATCCAGGTATAATTAAAGTGCTGACTCTACCATTTATACAAGGAACATAGCGAGAAAGAAAGCGAGAAGGAGAGAGGAGGCAGTTAGTGGCATACATATAATTATGGTGCATGGTTTTTGAAGCATAGTTTTGTATGGGAGTAGAATTCTAACGTTTGCAAACATCTGGGGCTGTGTAATAAGTTACAGTCGAACACATCACATTTACCTGCTTGCTGAGGTCACATATCTCAAAGGACAGAGAGCCTTTCTGCAGAGCAAGACATTTTCTTAATCCCCGGTTGAACACCTAGAAAGGAAATAATCACAAAAAGGAGATTCAGTAAACAGTCATCTGTTGAATGGCACATTCAATGGAAAATACAAATACAAAATACAAATACAAAATCAAAAGGCTTGTGATAGTTTTAAAGAGGGATTTTGAGGACAAGGAGATAACAAGCCTTAAGAGACAGCAATTTCTTCTTTGTTCAATGACTTCACAATCACCACTTATTTGGGTTGATTTTACTCAACAGCCCTCAGACCAAACAACACTTGCTTCTTAGAAAAAAAGCAGTAGACTATTATCCCTGACAAGCAAGCACATTTTTTACTGAACAAATGTAAGCAACGTTACATCATTAGGAGAGGATGCTATACCAACCATATATGAAAATGTTAAATATAAGGGAGCTCTTATTCCAGGCTTACTGGGGGGGGGGGGTTGGTAACTGAACTCGCCTGCATTGAAGTGTGCTTTGAAAAAGTGATTCGAAAAGCATTTTTCTCAGTCAGAATGCCGTGTGCAAAAAATGAAGAAGCGAGGACACTTGCTTTGTGACCACTTACCAGGCCCTCAGCCTTCACTAAGGGAGTGTCCATATCTGGGTAGACATTTTCAAGGTACCACTTGAAGCTCTTGCACTTGAGTCTCTTCCTAAGCTCAACCTGCTCGGTCAGGTTGCCGATGTCAATGGTCCTCCTATCCAGCAGGTGGTGGTAACCATGGCCGTAGAACAGGTCTTTGTACTCGTCCAGCCACACCTCTGCCACCCTGGCCAGGTTACGCTCCACAGTCTTCTGCCGGTCCTTGGGGAACTTGTAAGGGTTCTCGCCACGGAAAATGTGGCCCACCCGAGAGCAGGGGATGATCTCTATTTCTCCTCCACACATCCAAATCTGTGGAATAATAATAGTAAATAATAAATCGTACAAAATAATTAAAATGCAGTACAGCACAGAATGAAACCTGTGATTACCTTGAAGGAGATCTCCATGTTCTCTCCACCCCACACATCCAGCCCCGGATCGTAAGATCCGAGCTCATAGAAGTACTTCTTGTCTATTGAGAAAAGACCTCCAGCCATCACTGGACACCTGAAAAATAATCATGCAGTATGGGTGTGTGGAGAAGCCACTATCTGCATTTGTTCATTCAACAAGTTACTTGTATTTGGATACAAAACCAAAAAAAGTAGGTGCGGTTAATGTCTGTGATAAAGGTCAAAGTTGAAAAAAAATTAACAAAGCATTTAAATTAATATATACTTTGTTGACTTTGTTGTTGTGTACGTACTTATAAGCAAATATTGCATAGTGTTTAACACCAATAGAGGGATATTATTGTTGAAGTACACAACAGGCCTCTATTGTATTAAGTAATCTTTCACTTCATGGACTGTTTTTACTGTAGGCCTAGGTTTATCATTGTGTAGTACCTAAAGCATGCCCCTTCCTTCTGGTGAGTTGATCCAGCAATAATTAGTACAGTACAATATTTGTGTGCCCTTGCCCCCCAAATATTGTCCCCATGTATGAGTGACCTCAACCAGGGCATCTGGACTGGTAAGGGTAGCGGTTCGATATATCCAATCTAGTGTGTATCTAGTAGCCTTTCTCCTGTCTGCTTTTTTTTTTGTCATAACTGCTCACAATGAAGCAGACAAAGTTATGACCAATTACCCAAAAACATATTAAGAGTTTCAGACAACGGTATGATTAGCAAAGCGAGGAGTTCACTTATTTAAATTTGATATCTGAAATTTTGATATCTGGGGTTGTTTGTTATTCAGTGATCAGCTTTGGAGATATTATCAACACATTATTTCTTTGTTTTCAACAAATGTATCATGCTTTCACACACACTTCTAGCATGTCATTATAACTTCATGTTATTTGGAATAAAGGCATGCTTGTTTTGATGCAAGTTGTTGAGATATATAAGTACCTGATTGGATCTGTGACCTTCATGTTGTTCTTCTTTATGTATTCCTGTGAGAGTGTGCTCCACCCAAACACCAAGGGCCACTTGAAAATCCCTCGTTGAAAGTTGTCAACAAGCACATAACTGAAAACAAAACCCCCCCACTGAAATACCTTTCAAACTCTACTGTTTGCATCATAACAGCTATGCTTGGGATTATGGAAACAATATGGCGGAGAGTAATCACCTCATATCCTTGTCACTAACAACCTCAATAACCGGACAGGCCACTTTTCTCCTGTCCAAGTAGACTCTCTCCAGCAGTGGCTCCAACCAGCCCACGTTGCACTCAATATGGGAATCCAGGAACGTTAGAACATCACCTGAGGCAAAAGCAAACAAAGAACAACAATCAATCAGCTGCTACAGCAGGATTCAGGCACGCCGCTTTATTTAGGACACGACAACATCCTGCTTAAGACTTATGAGTGCTACATTAGCTCATAAAATAGATGCAAAGAAATGCCTTTAACAGATGCTTTATGGATATTGATATAGGTGACTGTCACATTCTAATCAGTGAAAGAGGGAGGAGGGGGTGTCGGGGGAACAAGATGATAGCAGCTAGCAATATATTGTTTACCTTTGGCGATAGACGCTCCTGCCAGGCGAGCCCGTATTAACCCTTGCCTCTCCTTCAGACGTACAATACGAACTTTAGGAAACTGGGCCATGTACAAGTTCAATTTCTCCTTAAGATAGTCTAAGAAAATAGGTGGTTAAAAAGACAAAGTTATATATACATGCATACTGCATGTACATACTGTATACACACAGTGAAACATATCAAAATGTCTATTACCTCTGGTACTGAAATCATCCACCAGGATGATCTCTTTGAGAAGGTGAGGTGGAGATCGGTTGAGGACACTGTGAACTGATCGAAGCAAAGTAGACCACACCTCATCCACGAAGCAGAAGATCACACTCGTGGTGGGCAAGTCATCATGAACCAGGTTATTTGAACACCTAACGAACATCACAGTACAATAGTACACTCACCACAAGTACAATAGTGTCATATCTAATCAGCTCTTAGCTAGATAAAAAGCAATTGATTGATAAAACCCACTTGTGTGGAAACCGCATAATACACAACATGGATAGAAATTATACAAATAAACTAAGTAGTAAAGTAAGTAAAGAAAGAAGAATGCTTTGATTATAGTGGTTCTGAAACTAAATGTGTGCAGCTTTGCGGACCTGTTAACTTATTGAACTAGTAGCAAAGGTTTTGATTTGAAACAAGATAATAAAACTAAGCTTGCGTAAAGTGTTACGCAGTTTGAGTGGTCTCCCTCTAGACTAGATTAGGAATATTTGCGTGACTCACTGTCGAGGCCTTGTGTCTGGGATAGCACGATCCACAGGGATCTGCTCGCTCAGGTGCACATTGAAATGGCCTTCATTCCATCTCTTTCTCACTTCCCCTTCTTGGTTGTTTGGAACAATGGCAGCTTGGCCAAACTGACCTATCGCATTGGCATCTCTAGGACCTTGAGTCATATCCAGTGAAAGTACTTTGTGGACACCTGGATTTCGGACAGCCGTGGAGTTTAGTCCGAGTCTTTTGGGATCAGCTCCTTCTTCCAGCTTCGGCTGAACTATAACTTTATGTGGCACACTAACTTTTCCGTCAAGCAGTCTACTGCTATTGTTGATTACCACATCTTTGGCTTTTACATCCCTTTTGGCAGGTTTTACAGAGGGCTCCACAGGAATAGAGTCTTTCTCTTTCATTAGGCTCTTGTGTTTCCCAGCCTTGGACTTAGGTTCATCTTTCACTTTCTCCATTGTCTTGGGCGTCACCTTGTCTTTGGATTTATGTACTATATCACTGTGTATTGTCTTCACATAGGTAGTTAAAACACGTGTTTCTCTGTAAACACCAGTTGGCACTTTGGTTGAATTTGTCACTTTAAATGAATTCTTCTTTGTTTCAGCTTCATTCTTTTCCCCCTGGATAATTTTTGGCTCCAAGTTTACTGCTTTTTTACCAGGAGTACTATTTACAAGGAGGCTTTGATTTGATGTGAATACATATTTCTCACTTTCTTTTGTGCTCTGTTGAAACACTACAGATTTCTTACTTTCTAAATTTGGTTTAATATGTCTTTGCTCCTTAGGAGACTTATTTTTTGCATCCTTCAAGAAATCTTGCCTATTTGCTCGCTTTCTATACACTTCAGAAACTTTGTTATCAACTTTGAGTGGACGTTTACCAGCACCGTCAGTAACTGCGTGTACTCGCTGAACAGGGTGTTTAAATCCTCCATTTACCAGCTTGTTGCTTATGGTGGCTCGCTGTCTGACAACTTCTCTTTCCTTGATGACAAGTTCCTTCAAGAGCTGGCCACTAACATCAGTCATTGATAATCGAAGTGCTGCCATGTCAAAAAGCAGCCAGATGACAGATGCAATGAAAACAAAAGCGAGTACCCTCCCACTCCCCCTGAAGTATTTCCTTATTTTCATAGTTAGCATTTTAGAATGTTCGGTACATAAAGCGGGATCTTACGTCTTAAGTTTTAGTAAACTATAGGAAGAAAATGATAGCCCACTCCAAAAACATTCCGTGACTTGGTATTCAGGTACGTTGCTTGCGTGGCAGTCCAAGCAGAGAAAAATGCTTTGGCCAGTCTTCGTTGTCTGTCAGAAATCGCAGGCATTTTCGTTGACGTTGTCTCATTACTTTAAAATGTTACATTTTATGCACAAATTTGAGCAACTTGCCATTGTAATTTTACCGCTTTACGTTATGTTAAATGAAAGTCACATTGCCTTGAAGTTAGTCCACATCTGATATCCACGTTCCTGTCGCCAACCATGTATTCTAGGAGGAAGTCCCTCAACTTTGCACTTTGAGGGCGCACTTTGTGATTGGATAGAAAGTGTTATATCCGAACAGTTGGAGCACACACTAGTGTGTTTAATATGTTAACGTTTCAATGGTGTAGGAATTAATTAACGGTATTAAACAAACATCAAGGTGAAAATATATACTGTCCAAATGATACCCCGTGGTAAGTACAGGTTATTTTGTTTACTTTGGGATGATTCCTTAAAGTGATAAGTATCAGGCTTTCCTCTGTGATGAGTAATAGACAATGTTGGCAAAGGCAATGAAAAGAGGGCAAGACCAACTTAAGTCACTTGGCAGCTGGTTGGACTTGGTAAACAAGAAAAGCCTCTTCGTCATTACACACACCTTCATAAAATTGTTATTTAAACCAGTAGCATTGATTGGTGGAGACAACAACGGGACTTTCTCTTAATCAACAGGCATCTCTTGGGAGTCTTATTGGCTTCATTTAGTCCACAACATGAAAAGTGGGGGCTAGTCAGGCAGGCGGGTGTTATCTCCCCTGCTGGCTGCCCTTAGCCTCAGTGAGCAGGCTTTCATTAGTATGGTGGCTAAATGATTGGCCTCGGGAAAGCCCCCAAGCTCTAGAACGCGTGTTAGTTGATATGTTCCATTTATTTCACAATGTATTCATTTATGCATCAGTTTGTACATCCAAACACATAATCTGATCTTGTGGTGAATTTAATATAGGTTTCGTTTAAGTGGAATTAATGGCTATATAATACTATAGTGTGTAAGGTACAGGTGCTATTTTAACTGAACTTCGCTTGAATGTGTGAGTAAGATTACACACAGTGAATTACAGACAATTAAAGGTCTTAAATTGACACCAGCTTGTGTATATGGGGGAAATATAGTTGTATGACATCATTGGAGCATGTTAATTAGACCTTGGAATTAAAATTACAACAGTTGGTCCCTGTAATTTACATAGAGGTCATGTTTTGCTAATATCCCTCTCGCTGAAAAAGACAGCCAGCAAGAATATGGTTAAGTCTGACCCGCTGACATTTTCATTTCCAAATTATGCACAATGTGTAAATTAAATGAATTACAGAATTCATTAAGAAATATGGCTTGCGGAAACGAGTGTAATATTTAGTTATGTGATGCAATTTTCTTTCATTGTTAAAGCTAATTTGTTTCATAACAGTTCCTGCGGTAGTTTCGTCCAGTGTTAACTATGATGCATGCAATTTGTTAGCCGTTTAATTAATTATGATTATGTTTAGTGAATCTGCAGCTTGTTTTGACAGATGGTACCCATCACAGAGACCTTTGCACAATTAATTTGAAATCAATTACTTCTCCTTTTTCTGTTTGTTACATCTTACAGTTTTTGCGGAAAGTAGATGGCACATGGATGGCTTTGGTCTGAATTGTTCTGGTCAATGATTATCTAAACAAATTAACTGGGATAACAAATCCCATATCTGTAGAGAGCCAGTGTAGTTATAACAGAGAGGAGTTTCCTGTAGGGTAATATAATTCAATCAGTGACTTGGCCTATGCTACCATATTTGTATACAACATGCAAATTGATTTTCACAATAGGTTTTACACAGACAATTCTCCACTTTTAAGTTGTTCAACACGTGCAAATGTATTTTGAAATAAATTATTACCGTTGTTGTAAAGTCTTCTGGTATCGTGCAATTCAATACATTTAAACGTTAAATAAAAACGTATACGGTAGGGATGTCCCCGTTAAATAACATGAGAAAGAGAAGTAAATTAACATCTATGTTCACTTTAGAACACTAGATGGCGCTTTAGTCCTGCTCATGTTCTTGCCTGAGCGGTCAGCTCTTTTGTAAAAAGGGAAATGTTTAAAGTTGGAACGAGGTATACTTTATACCAATTATAACATTATTTTCCGTTTTTGCTTTCATTATCACATGCTTTGTATACATTTTTAGATTTTAAAGTTTTACAAAGTTAACAAATACTTTATTAATAATATTTTTCTAAGCTTCAACAACTATATGAAATATATACCAAACAAAAAAGTAGATTCAAAATCGCTAATCAAATAAATAACATGTTTTCCTGCTCAAAATGTCTCACAATTTTTATTCAGCAGTTGAGATCACTCACAATGATTTTATTATGATTAGTGCAGGTAGAGTTTTACAATTTATCTAATTTATGGATATATTGTGGGATCATTCTTAAATTTTGAATGATGTTAATTTGACAGCAATCCCTTATATGTATGCGTATAAATATATATGCATATGTATATATGTATGTATGTATGTATATGTGGTCAAATGGACCTACATTAATTTATGTTAAGCTCTTTTCTTGAAACCATTTGTTATAATGCAGATTTGTCATTTCTACGCCAGCACATCCTCACTGGTGTGCACATCATCAGGTGTGCTGGGGAATTTTTGGAAAGCCATATATTGGAAAGATAAACAAATGCTTTGTATTCAGTTTGATTCAGTTTACATCCGGGGTGTGCAGCAAAAAAACAAAAGAAAACGTATATGCCAGTATGCTGTGGGTTGGAAAATGTTGGGAAACGCTGTTTTATGCAATGAAACCCGTCACCAGAATCAGACCCCCCCCCCACCACCACCACCACCACCACCAGGTGATACAAAGGTGATACAGGGTTGGCTCCCACCGGACATGACTTAATGTCTGACATAAAAAATAACTACATAATTTGTCTCAATCCAGCAGGCTGACTTGGCATGGGCTGTAGCAGTCCTAAATGTCACCCTGTAATGAGTTCTGGCCAAAAGTACACAGTTAGGACAGGGCCCGTGGCACCTGGGATGCCCACTGGCCAGCCTTTTAGCCCCCAGCCATTTGGACCACCCCAGCTTTTTTGTTCAATTTGCATGACGCTGTGTGCATATACACAACAAAGTTTCGCCAAACGTGTGAAGGACTATAAGCTTTAAATCCCATCACTATTTCACCTTAAATCACTATTGATTAGTCAGATTACTTAACAATGCCCTACTATTCTTCTATTTTAAGTAGTTAAATATAAACGGTGACTGCAGTGTGCACTATACACTATCATGTTTTAAATATTCCTATGCGGTTGATTCATCTCTGCTCAGTGATGAAAGAGTTAATTTAAACTTTTATGTATACTCTCCATTGATTTCAGTGAGGGGTCTACATGAAATAAGTTATTTGCAATGGACAGAAAATGCTTTGAAATATCCACCAAGTCACAGTACGACAGTTCAATTGGAAAGGCATCCAGTTTTGAGGAACTTGACTTCTTTTGTTAAATTTGTGTGAGACCAATTGGCAAACACGCTGGCTTTATTATCTCCCAATGGCAAAGGAGATGGGGGAACATTGTATCTAAATTAACTTTTTCTATTTCCTGGTAAATGAAATCAATTCCATCCTTTATGTTACTTTTCATCTGCCTTTTGTCTTGTTTCGGAATCTTTTCTCTTTCTCCCTCATTCATCTGTTTTGCCCTTTCCTTGATCTGATAGCATTAAACATATAATTAAGTCATAAAGGAGGGGACTGATGAGTGTAGCAGATGGTAATTGTGTCCTACATTTGAATGAAATGATATGCATTGCTACAATTTACAGCCTTCGCCTCATATTTTATTCAGCAACCTTTTATCTCTTTTCCCGCAGAATTATTCTGCAATAAATTTAGACATCTTATCAATAGCTGGAGTGATAGTGGCAGAAACACGAAAAAAACTGAGCCTCCAACATTTTCTGCTGTTTAAAATAATTTTCCATAATAAAGGAGTTATCAGACCTGCTCTATCACTGGAGAAGGGTGGATAGTCTTATTTCTACCTAAGACTGCCTTTGGTTTTCGAACAAACTGTAATTCTTCTCCTGTTACTGAGAAGCATTACAGAAAAGGGAGAGAGATACCTTCAGTTGAGTTTAACCAAGGCTGTTGAGATGCCTAGTTAAAGAGAAAAAGGTATAGGTAGTTATAAGTCACCAGGACATAGGTAAGCCAGATAAAAAAAATATTTATTGGTTGTATATTGTTGTAAAGATTGTGTTTAGGCATTCATATATTACTTTAAACATGGCAATTCCACTTTCCTGCGTGAATATATCAATTAGCGCTTTCTTAAGTTGTTTTATGTCATTATTTACCTATATGTGTGATGGAAAATGCTTTCACCATTCGATCTAATAGCATTCATTCTTAGTGTATATGTAACATTTAACTTATTGTCCTGTGGGTATGGTATCTGGTATTTTATCCTCGTCCTCTACCAGACACAAAGTGCTGACAGCATATTTTATTCCTGAAGTAGGATAAGGGATTGTACAGCTATGTGATATTCCCCTTTAAAATAAACCCCATTTCATACAGGAGGGTCCTCTGTGGCCACTTTCTTATGAAAACTTTCCTTAAGGCTCTCAGTTGAACAGTTAAATGGAGTCCTGCCAGGTTGATCTGTTTGTCCCATTGACATGCTTCCCTCTCACCAGTCCCTGGTGAAGTGCTGGACTCCGCTGATATTTGAGAGCTGCTGGCTGGGGCAATATAGGTTTAATTCTCTTGTTCCGTCGACCTGCCAAGTGCAGGCACTGCATGCCAGCTGGAAGGCTTACACAAGAGGCGGGAGAGAAATATTAGCAGGGGTAAAATAGGATGACAAAGAAACAAGCAACCCACAAACCTACATACAGTACACAAGTGTCTGCAGACCTTGAAGGTGCTACATGGAAGGAGCCTTTGAATCCATCTACCCCCGGCTCTTAGTCTTTAGGCATGGTACAGGTCCATTACCTTTTAGCACAAGTACTTATGTTTGCTTGCCTGTTTTTAAAGCCACTCCAGCATGGAGGGAATCTACCCGGGTTGACCCGACTCTATTTATTGATGCTCTCTTGAGTTTCCACTTGCCGGTAATAGACTGGAAAACACAGATAATGTGTTTGATCGATCAGCGTGAACAAATTTCATTTGTTGGGATCAATAACAGTTTACAGTTGACAGAGCAAAATAACTAAATTCTTTGAGGTTTTTGATTGAAGGTGTCTCACCACAAGGCAGTTTTGTGAAGTAATCCAGGCTCAGCTTGTGTTGCAGGCAGGGAGCCTTCTGTTCTGTTATTGCCAGCAATCTGTATTTAAAACTAATATCAGTGTGTGCTCCATGGCTGGGGGCAAAAGGCACCAAACCAATCTGATATATATGTTTCTTTTGGGATACTTGTGATGTGAATTAGAATGTGAAAAATAACAATTCCCCCACATTTTTCACTGGCTATCCTTTTTCTTTTTTCATTTGAGGGTATAATGATTAGATTTTTTCGAGCAGAGAATGATTTGTATTATGTTTTCAATGTGGCTGTGGCATAATAGAAATGTGATGTGGAACCAAAGGGAAAAAGAGGAAATTAACTGACGTGCAGCAGAAATACGTTTCCACGGCTCAACCTTTTACAGTTTGCTTCATGTTTCTGCTCTCCATGATCATGGTCCGTGGAACGCCCTGCAGACATGAGAGGCCCTTGCTCTGTGTCATACGGTTATCAGCCACCCCTCTACCTTCTGCACCCAGACCAAACAGCATGAGATGGGAAGTCCACTTGGATAAACATTTACGGTGGAAGGTAATGCTCCAGGCAAATGCTATTCACAGGGAGTTTACTGTGTATAAACCTGTATTGTGGCAGGAACACTCTTATAGAGTGTATTTGCTGGGCTTTTACCACCTTGTAACATTTACAATATGAGGTTATTGTTCTTGCAGATCTCCATATTTTGAAAAAACTCCACCATATAAACACTGCCACATTCACAGAAGCTAATATTTAAACCAAGCAATAACGCTGCTGTTTTAAGATTACGATAAGAAATCTTAAATTAACATAATGCTCTTGTGTTTAATGAATGAATAGCACATTTAGTGCACGTGTGTTGAAATTCACAATGACAGAAGAAAAGGTTACATCTGCAACTTTTTGTGATGTGCTTACTAAATCCTTTCTTTCTAGGCGCCCCTGATGAAAGTCATTTCTACCTTTTACAAGTTTAGTCATATTATAGTTAATATATGTCTAAGTTCAATGGGCCTATGCAGGGATTTTGTAAATATATTTGAAAACATACAGTACTGTATCACTGAGGTTTTACTGTAACTTTTGACAACACCACGTAATTCCGCTAATAAATTTAGGGCACTGCAATTTTGCCAACGCTGAAACGAATCCTTTGACATAGAGAAGGCTATGCCATTGTCACCTATTTGAGATAAAAACATGTATTTCTAAAGGTTTTGTTTTCTTTCTAAGTGTTTGGTTTCCCTATTTTTGTCTGGTCAAAAGGTTACTCAGTGTAAGTATATTGTAAATGTGACCCACACCCTAATCTGACAGTATACTTAACCTTAACATAAGGTTTGCAGCTACATCCATGTTCTTTCTATCCCATTTTGGATGATTATTTTTTGCTGGATAGGACTCTGACATGGTTTTTTGGACATTGCATTAAGATTCCTGGTCGCCATGCCTTGTTTTTGGCACAGGTTGGGGAGAGGCCTGCGATGCATATTGTTTGTGTTCATTTGAATAAGGACAAATGTCAGATTTCCATGGCTGCAGGCAGCCAGCATGTTAGATGATCAACTCTTTGGGGCCCCTGGATGTGGGGTCATCAGTAGCGCTTCCAGGTCACTGTCACTGCATGGCAGTTTGGGGCCATAATTGACCTTTTGACAGAGCGCAGGGAGACGGCCCTTCTCCCAGGGCAGGAATAATCACTTTAGATTTACTGGTGGCCCCACTCATCCAAAGCCATTAAAATGTTTGTTTTTAAATCTTTTTATAAAAAGTGCGATCTTTTTACCCCCTTCTATTTTGTTTTACTAATATATAGCTACTCTAAGTATGGAAATCACCCAAAGATTCCGTAAGAGTTTAATTGAGGCCTTTTAAATAGTATAGTGTTTTAATAACTTTTGAAGCATATTATCACAGTGAAAGGATGCGTGCCATGCTTACTGTGAAACGTTTGTTTCATAGTTTTAGCTGGTGAAAGTGTGGAGTCTTGTATTCCATTGTGAAAACTGCTTAAATTTCTTCCTTACCCTTCAGTTTATGGGACGAGTGAGTCATTACTCTTCGTGCTGTAAAAGTGCTATTCTTCAGAGTTCACTGTGTGGGGCTGCAGAGAAAGGTTGAACACAGCCCATATCCCAGAAGCCCCTGGGCTCCCTCAGGGCTTCTTCCGGTCCAGACTCTCCACAGAAGCGTGCTTTTCACCCTTCACTGTGCTTGTTATTCCTCACAGCACGACACCCACGGCCATGTCTTTGTCTTCATAGCCCCAAACATTAACTTACATTCACACCATGCACTGCTGTTCTTGTCCCCATTTCCTATCTTGGGGTATGTCTTATTCTCTTTTGTAGCGTCTTTAAAAAGTCATATTTTGCAACATATTCTTTTCCTCTTCTTTGAATGATGGCATACTGCACGATACAGTAAATGACTGTTCTGGTGGCTATAACACATTTTAAAACGACACCTATTTACAGATATGCTTGAAACCACAACTGAATTACAACCAACATTATGAGCACCCAGCATGCAGTTGCATGATTGAGCTTATGTGCAAAGAAATGCTTCAAGCATCTTTGTTGGTTTCCTGAAAGTGTTTACAAAGAAAAAAAAAAAGGAATCTGAGCACGCCAAGGGCCTAGCCTTTGAGACTGGGGTATTACATTATTAATTAAAATACAAGTCGCCTTGTAGCCCATGGGTATACAATGTAACACACTTGATTGAATCATGTGGTGGCAGCCTGGGCTTTCTGTATTTTGCGCTTGAAGGGATGAGAGAAATTTGAGCTTGGTTCTATTACTTCCCATGAAGAAAAAAAATGTTTTCAGAAAATGGTTGTAAGCTGTCGTGGGAAGAAGTGGGAAAGTTTAGGCTGAGTTAAATTCCCCGATAGGAGTTAGATTCAGTTAATAAACATACATTTTAAAGTTAGTTACAGTTCCATGGTAAAAACAGAGCCAATAGTCTTGATAGAACAAGATTCATATGCCAAAACAGTTGTTCAAAATGCAGATTTTTTTTTGTTGTAGGTAAATCAGCAACATCTTTCATGTATCACAGATTGTTATCCAGAGGCAGTAGTGTGGTATAATAACCACACAATGACTGAGGTGGTAGTGACGGCAGACTGTTTTTGATATCTTTCTCAGTTGCAAGTTAGTTAAGTTTGAAAACCTTTCAACTTCATTGCAAAACCCCAATTAGCTACCAAACTTAGCCATGATTTTTACTAAATGAATAATGATATTCTTTTACTAGCTATGTAAAAAAGGATTTTATCAACTTAAGTAAATTAAATGATAACGTATAGCTTCTATAGCTATCCAATTTTATTTTTATTTATTATTACGATTAATAAATGTGAGCGAATTCCATTATCCAACCTTTTATATTTATGCCAAGGCATCTCTGTGTTTATGTGCAAGTTTACTAGCTGTACTTTAATGTGCATAATATATTTTACATAAGCAAACATCTCATTTGATGGTAAATAGCCCTTTTTTAAAATGTACAAAGTTATCTGTATGAACCTTTTCATGCGTCAATCGCTAGTTATGTGTGCATCATTACGTATAGGTTATTAAACATTTTAGGGAATTGTATTGCTTTTTTGTAGGAAATGGATCTCGGCAAGAAAAAGTGCAACAGCACAGTACGCACCTGGATTCAAACCGTTGCCTTTGTGTACAAAGCCAGTTTTATTACTAGGCAAGTATCTTGGACCACTCGGCCCCAACGTGACCCCCGGTTAAATAGGTTTTTATTAATACACAACCACACTTGCTGTTTATTGTGACTGACTTGTTGTCTTATTGTGACTGACTTTTCAATATTGATTGTCTTGTAGTGTTCTGATATACAGAAGACTGGTTCTGAAGTAAAGGAAAGCTTCTTTCATTTCTGGTCCTCCAGCTCATTATGGCTCATGGTTTATGTCATAAGGTAAGGGAGGGAAAAACTCTATTAGTCTCCCTTCATCCTCATTAAGGCTCTGTCCTACAGAGGTGTGAATATGTAATGTTCTAATAAGGACTGTGACAGAATGAAGGCACTTCTAATGGTTTTTAATACTGGGGAGGGATTGGACATATAACACAATACTGGACAAAGGTGTCCTTAATGAGACCAGGAGATGCACACTGCGTATGTGTGTGATTGTGCTTGTGTGTGCATGTGCGCCTGTGTGTGTGTTCTTGTGTGTCTATGTGTGAGGGTATGTGTGTGTGTGTGTGTGTGTGTGTGTGTGTGTGTGTGTGTGTGTGTGTGTGTGTGTGTGTGTGTGTGTTTGAGTGAGCAAAATCTATCTCTGCCATCACAGGGGCAAGCGTGGGGGGTAGGTAGGATGGAGGAGGAAATCTTCACCAGATTCTTTCTTTCTTTCTTTTCTCTTCTTCCACTCGTCTCCTCTGATTCCCCCTGACCTCCAGTCTAGGTCTGTTAGATGTAGTCCAGGTCATAGCCAACGAAGCAATGGCGGAAATATCAAAGCCTGCCCAAGGCCTTTACATTTCCTTTTCTGCTCCAGGTAGTCAGAGCGTGCAGGGAAGCAGATCAGTGGCGAGCGGAGCCAGGGCCTGTCTTCTCCTGGGACCGTCTCCACTCCTTTGCCCTCCACCGTGGGGCTCAACTCGCACACTCCCTTTCTGCTGTCACCAGCAAATCACAAGGTTAATTATGTCTTAATCCAGACTAACCACTAATATCTAAAACGGCACAGTCTAATGGGATTTCATTAATTGAAACAGTGTTCAGTCAGATAATATAGAAGCCGAGAAATAGAAGCCCAGAGCTTAGGCACGGTGGCATCACAGGGCCATCCATTAGAAATAGATGGGTGGGGTGGGGGGGGTGGGGGGGGGGGGGG
>JAVQIZ010093962.1:0-15377 GCA_036023535.2 Galaxias brevipinnis | reverse complement strand
AATGGAAGTGGCATAGATGAATAATACATACAAATTTACCTTCATGCAGGAGTTGGGCCTTCTCCTTCCCCCGGAACTGCAAAAATATCTTTCTTTTTTCTTTTTTTTTTGGTTACCACAAAATTCAATAAAAGCTGAAGATGAAATTCGTGATAGTGCACCAGCCAGTTTATTCATACGGTTGCGGTAGCTCGAAAGTGTCATTTCGTTTCAAGGTATTACAAGTTCGAGGTGAACAGAAAACATTGGTATAATAAAATCTCTTGATGTACTTGAGATTAGAGGACACGTATTCTGCATGTAAATGTATGTATGCTGTATGGTACAATCACACATCTGCATATTTGCATTATGAGTTCCACCATAGATTCCTTAAGCGCAGTATGAATTAAGACTGAGAGGTTTGGCCCTGAGCCGATTACATGCATTAACATGGTGCATAAGAAGTTGAGATATTTGAATAAGACTTGGATGTTGTGGAGTTTACTTGTTCTAAAGCCTGCCATGCTATAACACTGGTATCTCCTTGGGATTAAGTGCCTCTTTTTAGCACCGAACCAGAGCCTATTGTACATGACTGTCTGTGGAACTAAAACATGTGAAAAGCCCGTACAACATTTAGGTTCACTGTGGTTTCAGCCCCCTAGTCACATTTAATGGGTCTGCGCTGAAGTTACTGCTCTTTGGAATCAGGTAACCTTTATGACATGATTTCACAGATGAGTCATTGGAACTAATTTTAAGACCTGTTATGTCTGTGATTCCGACCGCAAATAGACAATTAAATCAAATCTGAGACAAACTGACACGAACGTGTATGGAGACTTACTTGACTGCTCTATATTCTACCTATTTTATGTCATTTTTAATGTTACTCATATATATTAAATATATCCTTTTGTACAGAGCCAATGGTATTTAATACTTCTCAGACATGAATTAGTGTTTTTATATTACCGTAATAAAATTTGTGTGATAAGGTTGAAGATTTATTTAATATTCCACACTGATTGTGAGTTGATCACAAGAATAATTTAAACAAAAGTGGAAAATACTTTAGAGATATACGCACAAAAATATAACGTTCTTGTCATTTTCACCCTATGGAGGCTTCAAGCAGGAGTGTGTGTTCTTGGACGGTGATTGGCGATGGCTGGAGAAACCAAACAAAATTGAAACCCAGCTAGTTTCTCTCCCCGTGTGTCTGACCTTTCCCAGCGGAGTGGGATGTGTTATTGTCAGATGAAGAAAACACAGCAGATTAACACAGTTACCCCCTCCTCCTCCTCCTCCTCCTCCTCCCCCTGCCCCCTGTCTCAACCTTCACTACAGATAAACGTTACCTGGCCACTGGTATTTGTGCTCGGATGCAGACTCAGACATCAGGACCAATCTGAAAAGTCTCTGACAGAGAGGATACGAGGTTACTGTATGTTTCATGATTGGTGGAGTGACGGTGACTTATTTCGTACCAAACTATAAAACTCTAAAACCTAATTCTCTGAACTATGAAATGAAAATGAAATGCTAAACGGAAATGTGGAATCAGTAACCAGAGTCAGGATATCGATATGACCTCCTTGGAGCTGTATACAATGCTATTAATGGAACGACACATACAATTGTGCAGACTATGTAGCCCCTTTAAACAATTCGTTATGTATCTCTCTGTGTTCAGTGTTACGCTGTGCAGAGAGACGCTAGTTGACTGGCATGGTGATGGCAGTCATCCATGGGTTAATGTGTGCCCTGGATTGACTTGCAGAATAATCTTGCTACGGTAGACATTGCAATCGCCCTGACACCACCTCCAAAACAACCCATGGTAACCCATTGTGTTGTTGCTAATGGCCTAAAATTATTTTGACCTAAAAAATATATTTTGGATCTCTGCTTTATATTGTTGAACTGTTCTAGTGGTGTTCGCTGCTTAAAAAAAAACAGGAAAAAGAAACCAAATAAACAAGTAGATTTTAAATTTTTTTTGTAACAGATGTCTTTGAAGTGTTTTTTTCCTGTGCACATTTGTTATTTTGAACTGTGGCAGTGTTTCCAAATTCACCACCATCTGCGTGAGTGTGATACCTCTCTTTAGTACAATGCACCTGGAAATGGAAGCTGTGTTTTTATATAATCCCCAAATCCATCCAACTCTCACATCCTATCATGCAAATTTGGTGCAGTTTGAAGAGAATCCGGCTCACAACCATATGCCTGAGCCATGTAAGATTCAACTATTTATTATGCATGCATTGCACCAGGTTTATGGTAATAGGGTATTAAATTAGTGCTGGACATTATTGGTCTCTTCTATATCTTTTTTCAGCACAAGAGATGTTCATAAAAGCCATACAGATTGTAACTTGAATGACTATGACTGCTCTTAGATATCTGTGGATTGAACCCTTACGTTGTTTCACTGTATCCTGAAGTAAACCTGTATAAATCAAATTGATCCATTTTGCAGGTAGAATACTTTGTGAAGCCACTAAACTTTAATGCGATTGTATTGAAACAATCAGTTTATGAAGTTTGGTTCACAATATATATTTTTTATTTAGTTTTTTTATTTAACTACATCTGCCTCACAACGTATGCTGCAGGGTGTAAAAGAGTACCCCCTCCAAAAAAAAAGTGCACTGTGGACAAACCTACATAAAGATCTGCAACTAAAAACAACGTCACAATTACTGTAACAGAATCTCTGTCACGACCATGTATTTGTTTATGTAGTGAACATTTCTCTTCACTTTTACTGCATTGCTAATGAATGAAAAAAGGCAATACGTATCTGCATCGTCCGTACATTCATTTTGCTCAATATTCCAGTTACAGTGTCAAAATGACCAGGAAAAGCCTCTAATCCTCCCATTGTGATGAAGACGGCTAGCACACATGCTCGTTCCACAGCCAGCTTCCTGCTCTAGATTGTCTTTCAGATGTGAAATTATTATTTTTTTTATTTCATGTTTCCATCTTTCACTCTTTCTCTCTCTCCCTCTCTCTCTCTTTACTCCTAGGAGCAGATCTCATGGGACAGAAAACAAAAGGGTTTATAACAAACCCAAGACAGAGGAAAGAGAACAGGAGGCTATTTAATGTGCGGCTGGCAATCTGTAGTCCTCCTCCCCCCCAACTCTTTCATTTAGATTTTTTTTACTTTTTCATTTAAAATCTAGTAATTAAACGTCTGCATTCAGTAAATAATGACTGTTTGATCCGTCATACTTTGTTATATATATGATGATCCTTGGTGTTGATTTTACATGACTTGAACAGTTCTATAATGTTTAACTTTGGTACACTGCTCACAACATAACCCTATAGCTGGTGTATGGTGTTAATGCAGACATTGTTATCACCATAGATGCAAATCATTTTACCCCTAAATTACCATTACAGAAGTTGACTCTGTTACCATGCTTGGTGCTTTTTGTTATTGCAAATGTGTATTGCATGGCCCATCAGGTTCATAAATCTTACATGGGATTACTCTGTAGAAGTTGTCTGAATAGACTTGACTCATCAATCTGAACATGACTGTTTGTGTTGCAACCGCCGCTTTCCATGATGGATGACTGTAAGAGCCCTCCAACAGTAACTCTGGTGCTATGAGTTGGGTCGGGGGTAGGGTGTGGTGTGTGTCAGCTGCAACTGCGTGTAGGCGTATTGTGTGTGTATGTGTGTGTGTGTGTGTGTGTGTGTGAGTATTTGTGTTGGGGTGATGTAGCACAATGCAACCTGTGACACTCATTATTCCCACTGCAGCGTGGAATGATTGAACACACCACATATTAACTGTCTTTTCCTCTTAATCCCATTGTGTTCTGAGAGATTAAATTTGAACATTAATAAACGTTTTTCATGACTAATTAACGTTTCGTACCTTGCCAAGATTAATTTTCTTTCCCCCACTAACTCTAATTGGTCACAATTAATCATGCTAAAGGTAATTAGCATAGTCTGATGTGCATTAAAGCCACTCTGGGCCCACGGGGGGATTTGAGCTTTTGTTTCTCGATACAAACAGAAAATTAGTCAAGGGTGGTAGTCGCTTGATGCCGAGACGCAACATGCACACTACTAATGAGAGCGGTCTATTGTTATGGTATTTAAGGGACTGACAGCAGCATTCAAAAGCGGAGGCAGATGTAGATTTCGGGGGAAACTGAATAAAGACGACTAGCTGTCTAGGCCTTGCTTCCTCTGTATGCTATCTAGCACTGGGAGACGGACATAAATACAACCCACTCCTCGGTTCTGAGTTCCCCTATTACCTACCCAGCCTGACAACGCACGGTGTAGAAATATTTATGCACCGTCAGCCTGACAGTCAGCGAAAAAAATAATTCTGTATTACTGTCCTGTTAGGGGTTGATTGTGGTCGTGCATTTAACGTTTGCGGCGTGCGTTTTTCCTCCCTGGTGACATTCCAGCAACAACTCATTTCACAGGCCATCTATGGGTTCTTAAGTGTCTGCTGGGACTTGAGTTGGCTTCAACCTCGTATCTCAGCTGATGGTGTTTTAATTACCATTTCATAGACTCTGGTGTGAAAGTGCAGCAAGGTATCAAGGGGGTTTAAAGAGGAAGTGATGCAGCCACAAAGCTATGTAACAACGGCTAGCAAGAGCTGACATAGTGGTTAAAGAATGGTTTGAAAAAAGAAAGAGAGAAAGAGAGAAAGGTGAGAAAGAGAGAAGGAGAGAAAAAAAAGAGAGTTTTAATGGTTAAACGTTTAAAATGTCCTTAGGTGGTCGAAGCTCTAAATGTCAGGTAGTTCAGAGGCTAAATGTCAACATACCCACAAGTTCCAAAAATGACAGCGTTAGTTCTTAGGAAGATTTCAAAACATGAATATGGTTTCCTCACTCACACGTACAAAAATCACGTTTATTATATAGGCTGCAGTTGCAAAAGACCACGAGTATATATATAGTACTTTAACTAGGTCAAACCTACTGCATTGGTTGAGATGAGTACTTTCCATAATCAATTTAATAATAAATAAATAAATCTACCCCAAGGTTTTAAACCACATATTTATCGAAATGCGCTTTTCAAAACTACAACACATACCATTATATTTGCAAATTGTGCCAAATTAGAAATTAATGTTTTTTTTTATTTACATTTTCTATTTAATTGCAGCAAACTATGTATTTGATATTAAGTAAATTAGATCTGTGGCTAAAAACAATCTTGGTAAATGGAGTTCTATCTGTAAGTCGAGGCCATTAGCAACTCCAGTCATAGTTGCCTCAGGCCCAGTAATTAACTCCACCCAACCGTTGCTAAACATTTTTGACGTTTTTCCTAGTCCAGAATTAACTGTCACAGCAGAGAGAGAAAGTAACCATCTTGTCACATTGAGTTTATCTAAGGATTGTAAAATGTTGTCTGCTCTCTCTCTCTCTCTCTCTCTCTCTCTCTCTCTCTCTGTCTCTCCATCTCTGTGTGTGCTGGATCTAGTTTCAGTAATGTTTCATGATGAACAAAATGATGGAGAATGTGACACAGAATGGATTGTAGTGTTGATGTGAGTTATGTGATGGGTTAATGCATAGGGAAACATTGCTTTGCTTTTCAACTCCAAGTGGATTGTTTCCATATGATCATTGTGTGAATACTACTTCACGAGGTTTCTTTTCTGAAATGAAGACAAGCTTTTTTCAAACATATTCGCTATTGTATACACTGTTATAATCCAAAAACCATGATACGTTATGACATTAAATAGGATGCCAAATCATAAACTATAGTAAACAAAACAAAACAGGGGTCTTAAATTTTCGAAATACAATGTGGCGGCCCATCTGTGAGGAGACATTCATTCTGCTTCTGGATTGGTTTAGCTGAGAAGCAGAGAAACGAGTTGAATGATGTGAACGGAAAAGCCCAGCCACGGTAAAGACACCCATATGAACCAGTTACTCTCCTGTTTCCAGTAAAGTACAAAGTCTTTGTTGCCGTGCCGATGAGACATGTCAGTGTTGTTGACATACGATCTATCACCATCACGACAGCTGCCCAGGACAGGTTATACCTCCCATGGGAAAAGATTAGAGAGATATTAAGTGTATCAAATGTTAGACTTGGCTTTTACAATACCCCTACACAAACATTAGTTGATAGAGATCAGATGGGTGTACATTGTGAATATTCCTAATAGCTCAAATTGTAATATTATACAGGCCTATTAGAATATTATGACCGTCTTGTCAGAATCAATTAGATTTTATGCATGTTTTTTTAGTTTGTTTTTGTTTTGTTATTGGTGTCAATTTTAAATATGGGAATTTGACCAAAATACAAGTCATTTATTATCTTAAGTTTCAGTGTGACTTTATGGTCCAGTAATAATTTAGATTGCAAAATTAACTTAGTGATTGCAGAGTGTAACAGGATGCATCAGAACCCATATCCTTGGAACGCTGTAACTAAACAGAACGGCGCCTCTCTCTTTAAGTGCTCTTTAATGATGCTAAGCGTTTGACCTCAACACACTGCCACCCACACACCCACAGCCAAAGAAATGACTCAATAGCAGAAAAAAACAAAAAAAACATTTGATTTGGGTTTCATTTATTGAGAAAGATGCAATTTCAATCAGTCAATCTCCTTGGAACCTCTTATGGGAAGTACTTTAGAGGTCTTTTTAAGGTCACACGATTATGTTGAACGTTAACTGAAATCACAGGGAACAACAGCCCAATCAATATGCGTCCCTCACCCCCATGGCAAATTGGCATTAAGCACTTTCACTATATGTTAGCATTTCAGCCGACCCCCGTGCCATTACCTACAGTATACATTGGCAATTATGGCACATATTCCATATATTTCCAGAGTGAAATAATGCCAATTACAATCCTTTTACTCCGACTCTAACTACTTGCAGTGTTCTGCCTGATGCCTCCATAAAAGTCTGAGATTAAATTACCTCTGCAGAAAGCACTCACGTTTTATTTGACAGGCCCTGACGCATCCATCGGCCGTGAATTCCCCCACCAGCAGCAAATCTTCTGAGATGGTCCGACTCAGGACAGCTAGGTTCAGAGACAAGATAGAAAGAGAGAGAGAGAGAGAGAGAGAGCGATAGAAAGGGAGAAAGGAGAAGAGAGAGGATAGGGGAGAGACAGAGAGATAGGGAGAGGATAGAGGAGAGAGAAAGAGAGAGAGATAGAGAGAGAGAGAGAGAGAGAGAGAGAGGGAGAGAGGGAAAGGGAGAGAATAGAGGAGAGAGAAGAGAGTTGGAGGAGAGAATGAGAGTGAGAGATGACAGTGAGAGAACTGAGGTCTTTTCAGCATGAGTGAGTTTAGGGTCCCGTTTCTGTCAGTACAGAGGCAGTTGTCTTGGTGGACATCTTGTCTGATCTGATAGGTGTAATGACAACAAAATGTCAGTTTATTTTACCTTCGCTGGAGTGGAACGAACAGATCAAAGTATCTAGCCTTTACTAAAACCAAACTCGCTAACAACAACAGTAGTACATCAACGGTTCATACTTGTATCCAGACAGCAGGTTATACAGGGATTTTAAATCAAAGGGCTGATCTACAGCGTTTACATTTAATGTTGACTGATTTCAAGGGACTTTTCCGTTCAAATCAATGCAGTGACGGGCATTCCTCTGTATTGCCGTATCTCAATCGTTTGTCTATATCGTTTACACAATCTTTTAATTTCAACCTCCGCCTTCTGTTTCAACTGTGGGAACGCTTGAGGGCCTACATGAATATCACTGAGTCCTCCTACTCAGCTAACGGATTCTGAAAACCCCCGTCTGTCTCAGAGGTCTGTTTCAAACTGTTGAAGGTGTAGGAGTCTGAGGCAAACTGGACATGGTGATATATTGAGAGAGTACAAAGTCATTTCAGAATACGTTTTTTTGTGTGTTTTTTTTACCGTACAGCGATGAACCAACTGTCACTTTTAAATACTGAGCTGTTGTAAACATTCCCTGTACATTTTACACAACATAAAATTATAGAACGACCACGTTGTGAAATATTGTTTACATTCGGTCTGTCAGTCAGTCTGTCAGTCAGGCACTTACAGTGGAATGTAAAATTCAGGATAGACTTGGTCAGCAGGACAGAGAGGCCTTTCTGATGAGGTATGGAAAAAAACAACAGACCTGTCAATCATATCACTCCTCTGTCAATGATTGGCTAATCGTGTGTTGACGACTATTTGCACGACTTGTATTGGAGGGCGTATTGAAACTGTGTAGAATCGAAGACTGGCAACTGTCAAATCACACACGTGGGTACATTCCTTTTGGCAGTATTTGAAAGGTAAGGAATTTGAAACTTGAAACTTTCTTTCTCCTTTCAAAGAAACTTTAAACTCCTTCATTGTGAAATTCTGTTGCATTGACATAAATGTAAAGTGAGTTTGAAGAGATTTTGTTCTATTTGCAGCAGCAGTTTTTCAAGGCTGCACAAAAGCTTACGTCTGTATCATTGAAAAACAAATGCTGTGCAAGATATGATTTGATTTGCATTTCTGAAAAAACACCTGTAGAAATTGTTGTGTATTAACAAATCAGAATAAAATGAGGACAGTGATAACAATTAGGGCCTTATTGAGTCTCACGTAGTTTCAGCTAAAATACATGGTTTCCAAAATTCAAAATTAGATTAACCAAACGTTGCTTGAATTAGTTAATTATTCTTGTGACCAAATAACTTGAAATTGTTACTATATATATATATATATATATACATATATACACACACACACACATATATATATATATATATATATATATAAGATTTCATTTCTGAGGCATTCTACTGGCAATGTAAGCCACCATGAAACAAGAGTAGCTTTACAATTGCATTTATTTCCTTTTGGAACAAAATTCTTACATCCTGCCATCCCCATGACAACAGTACTGGTAGCATGGCTGAGTAACTCATGCAAAAAGAAAAAACACAAGACAAGGTTTTCCAATTGAATTACAGTGCACCTGTGTACATTATGGTGTCAGGAGAATGACGGCGATCCACTGGTATTGTCCTGCTTTTCATTGGATCTCTGAGCCCTAGCCATAGTTTAGAATCGCTTAACATAATTAACAGTATTATGTTTTCACACAGAAAATTATAAATAATTAGTAAAAGAGTGTTCTAATGTTTTTATTAATAATTGTATGTTGTGGATGATTGGCTATAAATGAATTACCATTAAAACAACTATTGTTTGAAATAATGAGAACTTGTGAACAGATTGGAAGGATAGATTA
Organism: Galaxias brevipinnis; assembly: GCA_036023535.2. NCBI lineage: Eukaryota > Metazoa > Chordata > Actinopteri > Galaxiiformes > Galaxiidae > Galaxias > Galaxias brevipinnis. Next base: position 6,123 of record JAVQIZ010093962.1, on the reverse strand, counting down.
CATTTTCTTCTCTCTAGAAATAAAAGGATAGTCGACTATTCTGTTTTATCGATGTATGCTATGAATTGTGCAGCTGTTCCATCCTGAACAAGGGATTGTAAAAATCAAGCTCTGCCCATAATGATGTTTAATCAATCACAACGCAAAACCAGCTGTTAGAGAAACGATGACACCATCTAATCAGAAAACAAAACAATAACAAAGATAGCGATACAAAATGGCCACCAGCCAAGACAGACTATGTGATGAGGCTGAGGCTCCAGGGCAGGCTACAGTGGACTGCAGCAGCAGGCACCCTGGATAAAATATAACCCCATAAACATTTATGTCATATTGTATATGTTTACCTTTCTGGCATAACCTGAGCCCTAACACATTGTGATGGGACAGAAGCTCACAGCGTGCACCATACTGTTGAATGTAAAGTACCCAAGCACTGCCAATACAGAAACCGACTGAACAACAACCCAGAGGTTATAGATATGCATTATAGTCCAACTGTCAGGGATACTTATTGTGTAAAAGAAAATTATACAGTATATGTCTAAAGCACTGATAGCCGCTTAACCAGTTATTCATTTAAAATAAGTCATTTTAGTTTGTTCTCAGCGATCGCATTTAACAATGCTTGGAAAGGCTACTTTTTTACTTTATTGTTACGTGTGAACTATCTGCCCCCACCTCCTCAGATGTGCTGCCCTCCCCTGAAATTTGATTGCTGCCTGTCAATTTGACAATGTGCAATGCTATTGGATCAAAGGGCCAGGGTCCAAAATGTGCCTTTTTGGCTTACCTGCCAATGTGGCTGGTAGATTTACCGGCCAGGCACATTTTTTAACGGGATTGTTAACTCAATAAAATCAACTAATCAATGTAAATACTGGAACAAGTTCACTATGTGTAATGGAAGCATTCATTTAAACCTCTCAACTTGGACATTGTTGTATATTACTTTTCTGGGCATGAACTGTATCAAAGTTCTAACTGGAAAACATATCACTACCAGATCACTACTGGTCTGAAACCAGCACCTAACCTGAAATACAGTAAATCGGTTCTTCGAATTATAAGCCTACTCAATAGGGACAAAAATCTTCTGGTGTTCCTGTCGGTGAGTGATTAGGTTGCCTCTCCCAAACTGCAGATGATTGTTTCCGGTGACTCACTCAAGCAAGGGTGGCAAGCTTGTTTTGTCAGGTGGAAGAGTCATTTTATTCTGCAGTTCTATATGCAGATTGTGAGAGTTGTGTGAAACTGGAACTTGTCCAGGTGCTGCACCTCAACGTGGTGTTTGATGACTAAATATGTAATAAGTCCATATCACAACGTATTTCAAGGCTTTTTTATTTTCTTTACCTCATTATGTCACTCATTATTCCCACAGTTTTAAACAAACGGACGTGCTGCAGAGAAAAACAAATACCTCTTTGGGTTTGTTGGGGGCGGCTAGTCCATCAGTTAATTGCTCTGCAGGTATGCACAGTTTGCAGGAAATGTGCATTGACAGCACAATATGGTGATCAGCTAATTGTTTATTTTAATGATATGGGATGAAAGTCTAGCGACTGCAATAGGCTGGAGCCAATGACCTAGTCTGTTCTGCATGTAGTCTCTACAATGCTCTGATATACAAATCTGAACACTAGTAACCTATTTCTTATTTTTATTTCATAGACTCTGAGATTAGACAAGTAGACCATATTTGTACCCACACACACTATGTGTCATAGGAGGGAACAATAGTGTTCATCATAATGTGGCTCTCAATTCACTTTCAATGCACAGTTGCACAGAATTGCATCCAATTGGGTCGACTATGGTTGTTATGATGGCTGTTTTGTTGTGACTGTATTGCTTGATGACTGCCGTGATAGTGCTCATGGTGATGTTTGGTTTGAACGAGGGAGGGAGGAGGAGGGGGGGGGTGAGTTGAGATGAAGAGGAAGACGAGACACTCAGATAAAACAGAGGAGGAAGAAAAGAAAAAAAAAACCTTGTCATCTTTTTGACACAGGCATAACTTCTATTCTTAATCTCTGAAAGGAGGGATGAGATGTGAAGATGGTGGTGGTTGATGTAGTAATAAAACCGAGTGAGATAAAAGCAAAACCCTGTAACGCGCTGTGACACAAAGCTCACATCAAGACCAGGAGAGGAGAGGAGAGGAGAGGAGAGGGCGGGAAAAAAAAGGGGGAAAATGTTCTTCTGTTAAAAAGGCCATGTTTCTGTTCAAATATTAATCACTCTATGAAAGGGTTTTACTCATAACAGCAGTCATTTTAAATTCATAAGAGGACGGCGTTACAGAAGCAAAGTGATAAATAACACGTACTGTGAATGTCTTATGTAAAAAGACCAACGTTAAAATCACACAGTGCTTGCATCCATCTGTGTGTCAAAGGAACATGTATTCGTGCTGGGCTGCCACTCTTTTTTTTGTTTTGTTCTTTTAAACATCCTGTGAGTCATCAACACTGGAGGAAACACTTTACAGCTGTGCCATATTTTTATGTGCAAACCACAGCTTAATGCACACCAAGTACAAAAGCAGGAATTTAGCACAATGTTTTGCTTCACTTCTAAAGTCCCTGCTACATTTCTTGATTTGCTTGTCAATTCATTGGCAAAGTGTGGCTGTGGAGGAATTGCATAACCATTGCTTATTTGAGTATCTCGTGAGCTTAAAAGTGGCTTTACACGACTATATGAATCTCTAGCTCTCCTCCTCCTTTTTTCAAGTGTCTAAAATTCAAGATACATCTTTTATGCTGATTGAAATTGCTCTCAGAGAATAAGTATTCTTGATTATCATGCATGAGATTAGTTTTCTCTAAAGTGGGGGTGGCTGACGAATCTTTTCACCACAATTAATGTGATGCAGCTCACTCTGGAAAAAAAAATGGGGGTTTATAATGAGGGATAAAAGATGAGAAAAGTAATGACTTTTGTTCTTTAAGAAATTCAATGTTATTGCTATTTGTTAGCACAGAATTTAAAGTCTGCTGGTTGGAACTTAGTCTCCACTCTCGTTTATCACTCAGCCAGCATTGTGTAAATTAAACGTCCTTGTTATGGCTTCAAAAACTTGGGTTGAATTTAGTTTTCCAAACATTGCCACTCTCCTATGGTGCAAACCATGATACAGTCAAGATAAACCTGCCACTGTGAATACTTCTGGATGAGTGGTTGGAATGTTGCCGAGGGATTATATAACCCAAATGGCATTTACTCAAACTCGGCAACCCAAGGGGGATGGTGAGAGAGAGACGGGGCGGGGGGGGGGGGGGACTAGTTTCCTGTTCATTGTGTTGCTACAACAATGTTTGTCCACTGCACTAGTGACATGCTAAATGTAACGTATTGATTTGTTGTTTTCAAAGATAAAAAAAAACAACAACTCTTAAACAAACATTCTTCATGACTTCCAGCTGTAGGCCCCAGTTAAACAGTATCACAGCCATTAGGCCATGAGTTGTTGATGGCATCAACCACTTTCTTGTTATTATGTTACCAAGCACTGGGTGATGTATTTTTTTATACTTATCTTATTGTTGAACGGTTCAAGGCTATTCAAGGTACCAGAAGTAATTAAATCAAAACATATTACGGTACTTAAAGTGGTATAAAGTTCACTATTTTGGAGGTTTCACCTTATTTTCTTGTCTCCAGAACAATGTATTCCTACATTAATAGGAAATAGTTGTTAGCTTAAAGCAAACTTGCGCTCAAAGAAACATTTGGCTAGATAAGGGAAGAGCCAAATCAAACAGCTCATATCAGCAAATCCTCTTTAATATACTATAGAACATTTTAAATCATAAATGGACTGCTAACATTTTAGTTAGCAATCACAGCATACCCCCATGACAGTAAATAATAATAATAATGGTAATAATAATAATGATAATAATAATAATAATAATAATAATAGTAATAATAATAATAATAATAATAATAATAATAATATTGAATAAAACATGCAAAAATAATTTCACATTGTGTTCCCAAAAATGCTCTCTGTCTAGATAGGGACACTTTGTGACTGAACATTGGGCTTCACTTCTCTTAACCTTCATAAGAAACTCTGCTCCTCCAATCACTTTAAACTCACATCATTGTCAAAAGTCAAATGCTTCGTCAAGGTTGGGAATAACAAGAAAAAGGGCTTTTTGTGTTTCCTCACCTTCTACCTATTGTTGAGATGGAAGTAATCTTCTCAAGTGACTGTTTAGCCCCATGGTTACACACTGAGCATAGCATTTAGGTTATTAACAAGAGTCTTTGCAGTCTAGTGCCAAGTGGACCTGGTCTTACCATCTGACTCCATGCTGTGTCATCCTCTCTTTGGGTTCTTTAGATTTCCAACGTATACAATTCTCCCAATAGCACACAAGCACAGTATAGAACGAGAAGGTTAGCGCAGGAGAACATGCTATTAACCGCAGTTAAACTGAGTATATCTCATACAACACTGCAATTTAGACTGTTAGTTGTTACTCGGGACACTAAAAAATGAGAAAAAAAAAATTGAATTTTTTTTTGCTGGAGGTATTTCACTGCTTTGTATTGGATTATTTGGAAATATGCAAAATTCCTGGTTGGAATTCCAAAGAAGGAAAGGATTTTTTTTTCCACTGACCCAGGGCCACAACTGTCATGCCATTACTCTATAGCGTTCACCTCTTTTTTATACAGGCTCAATACATTTTAATAAAGCTGATGGATTTATATTATCCCGTGGCTGTGTCATATTCTTTCAGAAAGCAATGTTTTCCTGATATTTTCAAGCAAGAAAGAGATTAAATAACTTGTCATTTGGAAGTTTAAATTTCATTTCGAGGCAATCCAATTTAAAACATCAATGTTTAACCGGATTGTAGCCGGTCCGCAATCTATTTTGTTCGTAACACAATCTTAGACATCACTGTCCATTTTCGTCCAAGCATGCTCAGGTATGCCTCCATTATTGTGGCTAGCGACTATTCAAAGACACATCAGAATGCTTGTACACTGTGTCAACACATTCCAAAACGCTATGGAAACACCGATTCCACTGTGTAGTGTTCTTTGTCATCTCACAGTTGAGCAAGCAAACAAGGTAAATTGAATTGTTTATTATTTCTAGTTCTGAATTGGAACACATAATGATATTTTATGTTAATACCGCTCCCATAGCAAAGCATCTGAATGGCTTTTGGTTTAACACTAATAACACTACATTCAAGAGCAGCTGAAGGATACAGCTAAGAAATGTACCATATTTTTGTTCTCTGTCTTGTACACCTTTCACATTCAAATAACCTCTGGGAGCTGTCGGATATCTGCCTGATATATATTATTTTTGTGTCTATGCTCGACTTCAGCACCAACCCCCACAAGTTGACCTTTTATATTTAATATACCATGTTAGGTAAAGGTCACCATTTTTTTTGGTTTCTCTCCAGTAGTTTGATGTGCAATTGGAAATGCCCTGATATACCCTGATATATAAATATTTCTTTGGCGTTGTCAAAAACATGGAAAGGGCAGGTAATCATTATAGAATTTAGTGTCCCGTATTAAGTGATTGTGTTGGATACTATCGGCTTGATTGGATTACGCTTTATTCCAGTGGTCTGAGGTTACTTTCATTTGGTGTGGGCACTGCCCTGTGATAGGCTAACTTTCCAAAGTGATGCATGCATTTATGTTACGTTTCATTAAGGGGGCATTGCGTTGGTTGAACCACCTGCTATTCTGTTTTGTGTGTGTGTGTGTGTGTGACACAAATGCATGTTTTTTAGGCCTGTGTGAGGAAACGTATACCAACGAATAATGCTCTTCCTCAGATTAGATTTATTAATCTCATAAAATGGCTGCAACCATGAGGACGCCAGTCCTTCAACCTGTGGAAGGAGCAAAAACCTCAGCAGACCATAACAATATACATCTGAAACACTGCCTGGTTACACACTGGAAAGAGAATGAACATACTGTATGGAGACACAAGGGGAGAAACTCTATGTGAACAAACAAGTACACCCCCCCCCATATACCACGTATATTGTGTTGATTCTATACCCCCCCCCATATACCACGTATATTGTGTTGATTTTAACCCCCCCCATATACCCCCCCCCATAC
>JAVQIZ010093912.1:0-10525 GCA_036023535.2 Galaxias brevipinnis | reverse complement strand
TTTACTATTTCTGTCTAATTGTTTATTTGTGTCATGTTATCTATGTTGATGCTGTAAAGCGACTTTGGGTTTTAGAAAAGCGCTATGTAAATAAAATGAATTATTATTATTATTATTATTATTAAATTGATGGCAATTTCTCCCGCTAAGCATCTGTCTGAAGCATCCTCGGTCGCAGCTGCAACTCCGTTAGGGCATGTCGTATGACCCCAGGTCAGGTAAAAGGCCATCATGTGACGTAAACTGACTGACGGCAGCCAGGTCGTTTTATTTATAGCTAAATTATCATTAAGTGTTAAATGTTCTTCATAAGGGCAGGCCTTAAAAAAAAAACAAAAAAAAACGCATTGACAAAAGAGCACTTTGGACATCAGGGGGCAAAGGGGCAGGTGCTCGTGCCTGGTACTAAGGGCAGTGCATCTTACCGGCCTCACCTCATTATGCTGCATGTGCACGTCGCAATTTATCAGGGTCTCGCTGATCCTTGCCTTAACAAGGGAAGCAGGCCTTAGCCACTCAACCCAGAGTGGTGTGGGGGAAGAGAAGGCTTACTTACCTTCAGTAGAATCTTGCGGTGCTATTTCAGAGGGATCATGGCCCTTTTTATGTCAGAGCACAATGTAGAAATGACTAGTGCTTGGTTGTCCTGGCAAACGTTGGTTGATGGGGGAAAATATCCAATTGGACTGCTAACTTCAGTCACCTGTTAAAGGTCTCTGTCATATTATTTTAAATTGCCGGAAACTAACAGTTGGATTATGAGTTTGCAGTTCAGTTCACTTCCAGTCTTGATTGTCCTCTTGAATTGACAGAGGCAGGAAATGGACTAATGACTCCCCCTAGTCGGATACAGTGCTGAATTGTTGATCGGCAAATGGCAACTGGATCATCTGGGCGCTCTTTGTCCTGCCCAACTCCTCCTGTGGTCTGAAACATGAGTGATTCTTATCACAGAGGGGTTTAGAGGGTTCCTTTAGACTCCAAGGAGAGCGACTTATCTAAGGCCATAGCACAGTTGTTTGGGTTTCTCTCAATATTAAAGTGCATGGGAGGAGTTACAGATTGAGGTCATATTCCTGAACAGACATTAATGTTCCCGATAAACATAAATGAATATACGTTGCATATCCTTTTTCCCATTGCTTTTCCAGCTGTGTAATGCACGAATATATGACCAATATCAATACAAGGTGCACATTTTTACCAAGTGATTTATGGATTCACCATCTGCCAAAAACACATAAAACATGTTATCAAGTCTAGATTCCAGAGTGAGAAATAGACACAGGATCCTTTGCCTGGGGGAACTAAGTGGTGTCAGACGAGTGATTTTCTTTCTCGCCGTCACGTCCAGAGATGCTGCAGAAGCCAGTGTTATCCAATATTACGGACATGAAATCAGCTTCTCAAATGTTTTCCATTTTCACCGTAGCAGTAGGTTGACAGCATACATTCTCGTGTTATATAGAACACATATGTGTTATATGTGGTCTGTAAATGAAAGTAGGGTACATTCATACAACATAACTGAGGGAATGAGGGAATATTTTTCGAGTGAGCATTTTAACCATTTTAATAGTTGTGTTACTTTTACTGGAAAAAGTCATTTTCATTGCCAATGCGGTGAGGTGAAAAGTTAGATAAACCCGACTTAAAACATGTCAGAAGGTAAGTGTCAACTGGAGTTCAAGTCCTGACATATTGCTGTTCTATAAGCTTTATGCTTTAATAAGTGTTACACCACATTCCTCGTCATCCCTGGCTAAATGAAAATTCCACATTAAAAATAATAAACCCAAAATGCCTAGAGCGTTAAATGTATGTTCATATCATATGTTTCTAACTGGTAGATGTATTCAGCAATGCATAGTGGTGATACATTCACAGATACTGAGCTGTATCTAAAAGCAAACGTAAAAGAGCTTGCTGTCACATTAAAGCCTGATAAAGCAGAGAAGGGGAACTGGGACAATTGGCTAAGGGGGGCATATTTGTCTGTATTCAAAGGTGAATAATAGGACACGACATGTTAGTTCAGGTGAAAACAGGTATACTTTGTTGGATGATCTCCAGACAGTTAACACATTGTATACTGGTAGGTATTTGGGGAGGAGTCTTAGAGCTAAGATGGACCTAAGAACACTACAAACACACCTAAATAGCCAAGCAGAAAAGAAATTGCTTGGTCAGTAATAATTACTGGTATAAATATTTTTCTACTGTTAATGTGAGTGTGTTTGACCTAGATAAGGGCTGCAGTGACATATAATTGTTGCAGGGTAGATATGAAGGTGAGCTAGCTATACCTTGATCAGTCCCATGGGTATGGCTGTAAACATTAAAGGGTCCATTTCTTCTGTACAAACTGTAACGATGAGACAGGTATGTTCCACCAGCTCGCAATGTCAGCTGGTTAGTTCAAGTTACTAACCAAAGTTTCCCATGGCATTAACTAATTACATAATCTTAACCAGGCGTCATTCCTTCTTCAGGTTTCAGCTTTCAGCTTTCAACATTGGTCTATGGGGCTTTGAAGCATGAACACAGAGAACACATCTTTAACAATCAGCAATATCAAAGTGAACATTAGTAGGCCTCCATAGATGTTAATGCACACAGGATATCTATCAGGATTCTGTTCTTTGATGTCAGTGTTGTCACCTGTCCTCGTTAACATCATTGATTTCACGTATTTCTTCCCCTATTTAGGTTGCCTCCCTCACCCTTGTTTGTTTGTGTGAACCTGTGTGGAAAGTAAAGAAACATTTATCTTCAAAGAGCTCGTTTAATGTTTTTTTCTAGTTATCTTTAGTTAGTTCCTTCTCCTGGGAATGGGTCTCATCCAGCCTATACGTGACTATCTGTTCTGGTGGTCACATTGCCTTGCAAAGTAGTAGGAAGGCGGAATGAACAGTATAGTCTTTAGTCAGTGGTGTCACACCATAGATATTAGTATAGTCACAGTCTACTGTAAACAATACAGCACCTTACTTCACCTCACTACACAATGCTATTGTGACCTATTATTAAATGTTATAGTATACCATATATTGAATTTTTGGGTTATAAAGATATTAGCAATTATCAACAAAAAGGTGGACTAATTAATCACCTTACCAACTAATGCCCTTTCATTCAAACCACTTGTCTTGTCTAGCAAGATAATAATGGTACAGGCGAGAGGGAGTAAAGGAAGTGGGAGAAGACATCCAGAGAGCCAGCTTCTTGGTGATTAACCCACTTATGTCAGCCTCAGTCTCCCAGTCACAGTAATAAGCTGTCTGTGCTGCACTGGGTTTGCATCAGACTGATCAGTCCCTTAGGTAATCTCAACCTGGCAGAACATACACACATACACACACACTGATCTGATTTTCTTAACAGATGTTGAAAAGAGCAAGAACTCAATCCTCCCTCCTCCATGTGTCCCAGATACTGACGAAATTCGTTAGCAAACCCCTGACATCCATCCCTCCACATGCGTCAAAACATCCCTCTCTTTACGAGACGTCATCTAAACCCCAAAGGCTCCCATATTTAATTTACTGCAGTCTGGCGGTTGCTGTAATAGGCCCACCAGTTATGATATGTAATCTGTAAGGTTAGCTACTGCATGCTACCACCCACCCGTCGTCTGGCGGAGGCATTCCAAGGCGTTCTGCACTCCACGGAATTCCATTTTGTTTTCCATGCTGTACCGTTGTCCCAGGCCTGTGACGCTGTAAATAGTCATCTGAAAGGCTTCCATCGGCACGATGTGATTCCTGGAGCGTTCCTCCCGTTTCCGAGTTCGCCGCATTTGATGGTCCCGCTCTAAGTTTGTGAGCACGGAAAGTTCCTTCCTAATTAGGGGTTTGACGGGGAAAGACTTTGGGAAATTGTAAGCCCATCCACATCTCGGTCAAAACCGGCACCGCTCTTTTTCTCAGGGAAACATATCTTTTATTTTTGAGAGCTGATGATCCATATCATGACCGCATAAACTTGAGCCATTTATTGGCGGCTGGTCAACTTGCTCTCTTTTGGACAGGCTTCCATTTAAATGTGAGGGATATTCAGTGGGTGATCTCAGATGTTCGGCTCCCCATCCAGCAAGCCAGCCAGCATCCCAGCCAGCTTCACTTCCATAGTTATCTTTGCCCCTATACCAAATTCCATCTCCCTGCAGTATCGAATTTAATAATGTGCTCAAGGGAGCCCTCTCTGTCTCTTACAGAGCTCAAGCTGTTATTTATGAGGTGAGATTCCTCCCTGTAGTGGCCTGTAGCCGCTGGCCCTGCACCCCAGGGAGTTCTTGCCTTGGCTGGCCACAGGTGAGGCTTAGCCATGCCGCCACTCTCATCAGCTCTCTCCATCTCCCGGTAGGGTTGCCTATGTGGCTATTCACACTGACCATGACACTGTATTGGCTGTTGCCAGGCAACAATGACCCTGCCAAGGAGGCAGCTGTTAGGATTTGGTGGAGAGCAGCGGGACAAACAGCTTTAAGAAGTACCAGCGCCTCACACGACCCTGTAACCGTTCCTACCGCATTTCCCTCTCTGTATCATTTTCTTCATTCCCATTTTAGACTGACTTTTTAGACTTTATCCATGTTATGGGCTTAGGCCTGGGCTTAAAGAGTCTCAGTGTGAGAGAGAGAGAGAGTGAGTGTGTGTGTGTGGGTGTGTGTGTGTGTGTGGAGGTGAACATGGGTTCACGTGTTAAGTTCCAATGGCCTCCAGGGCCCTGCATGATAAATGGATATGACCGGTAAACACAGTAGCAGATCCTGAAGGACAGGAAGGTGCCTTCCCTCTCACTGCCTCCAGTCATTCCTCTGTGGACCTGCACCAGAGGAATTTATCATGGTGGTGATGCAAGCCTCTTCAGGGTCTTTCTGGCACCAAGTTGTCAAGACTACTTATCAAATATGTCAAACTTCTCTTTTTCCCAGATCACACATTTCAATTCAGAAAGTTCCTTGGGAGTCCTCACAGGGAAATAATAGCAGAGGCATATCCTGAGTAAAAAGGAGTTAAACCTGTTGATTAAGCCCATAAGCCTACTTCGCAGAGGAATTGATTCAAAGTTCCTGGTTGCCAGTCAGACTCTTCACCTTTCTATTAGTAGGTCAACGACCAGCACACAGAACTTTGCTTAGGGAGGTCACAAGCCCTCAAAGAGTGGGCTTAATATCAAGGTTTTCCTTCTCTTTGAAAGGGTCCACACTTCTCCTATGGGGTCTTTGATGCAGTGAAGAGAAGGACTGGCGTTGTGTCCGGTGCCTGTGCACCCTCTTACTAAGTAGGGGGGAAACTGCCTCGTGATCAGACCACACCAACGGCGGCCTGCACTGAAGTTCCCAAGAGGCAGGGCACGGTGGATGGCCAGTGTTGAGACTGAAGATGGTGTTTACCAACTGGGATTGGCATCCTTGCCCAAGGCCCCTCCCTGTCTGGCTCCAGAGGCACAAGGTGTAAGTATGGCTGTTCACGCCTGAGCCAGACGTTTAGTTTTGATCTGAATGGCCCACTGTGCTACTGTGACCCTGGGTCACCGTGGACAGGCCTTGACTAGGAGGGATGGTTACAAACACTAATTTATATTACATTACATATAAAGGACAGATACGTTCAATTATGTAGGTTTAAATCATGGAATAAGTCAGAGAGGAATAGAAAGAAAGAGAGTTAGAGAAGGACAGAGAATTTGTGTGAGAGAGAAGTATACTGGTCTACTGAGACGACCAATAATAGGGGTTCATCACCTTCTTCAAATGAGTGGCATGTGCGAGCTATTAGTATTACTTTTCTTGGAGAGGGAACGTTCTGCTGAGGTGGAGGAAGGCACATGGGTTCCAGAAGCTGCAGGCTCCCCCGCACACGATAGGGTGGGCCAGCGACACGGCTCTAGAACAACAATCCTGATCCAGGCTGGAGGAGGACAACCCTCACCGGGCCAGGATAAAGCCTTGAGCAGCTCTCCAATTCTGGAAAATTCAATCACCAGCCAAGGAAAGTCTTTCTCAGATGAACCCCAAATTCAACTCAAACTAAACACGCACCCTTTTTCTTCTTCTGAAAAAGTCCCTTATCCCAATTTGATTAAATTGACACAAATGTCTGTGTCACAAGTGACGATCAGTGTGTTTGTTAGAGTATTATGCCATTTTATATGGACTGCATGGTGTGTAGTTTTAACCATTTGTCTTTTATATATTTTATGCCTTTTAAGTGTGTTGCTATTGCAGTAACTAGTGTTTTGCATGAAATTGTGTACCTGCATGTGATAGACAGTAGGACCTCCCGCACGTCCGGAGTAATCAGCCTGTGATGACCTTCACCTGGGTATGGGACTATAAGAGGGAGCATGGGTAGACAATGACAGAGTTCTTTTGGAAAACAGATGAAGAAATGGGGAAACAGAGGAGTGATTCAGACCAATGAGAGAAGGACGAATATTGATACGACAACAGTGAGGAATGGAGGAAGACTGCAAGAAAGATGTCTCAACTGTAGGAGATGGAAAGTGATCGAACCAACTTCCGAGGGGTGGTCGAGCAGAGTGATGATGGGAAACACACGAATGTACTTGTTACCATTAAAATCCCCACGGTGGTTAAACTCTACTGGAAAATGTGGCACTATTTCATGTTATCCTGAAAGCTGCTTCTGCTTTTCTGTCTTTGTTTGTAGCCTACTGCCTATGGGAGACCAGAAACCGAGCCTTATTGGCTGGAGGAATTCCAAGAACAAGCAAGATTATCTCCGATACTATATAGTGGACTACAACTGGAATTTTAAAGGGAGGAGACTGTGTTTAGGGATAACTACTTTTTAACTGCTGATTATACTCATTGTGTTTTTTGCATTGATAGTTGTAAGGGGAACTTTGTGCCTCCCCTACTGTGATTTATTTTAGAAGAAAGCCTGCCCTGCTAAGCTGAGGGCGTCCGTGTTTCTCTGTGCATACTCAGGCTGAACATTGAGGTAGTCAAATCTGGGCCTCACCTCACCCAGTGGCGTAGTTGGATTCCACAAGTGTTGCCGGTGTCAACCAAGCTCAGCCTAGCTGACGTGACATCTGCAAACCGTCAACGGAATAATGCCCAGGCGGGGATTCTTTAACCTTCTTAACCCCACAGCGCGCCGGCGGGATGAAGGGTCATGTTGTTTTTTTAAAAATTGCTAAAAATAAACCATCTATCATATCCACAAATTTCAAAAACTGAAAATCTCTTTGGACTTTCAAATTTTCCAGCGTCCCTAAACTCATCATGTGAGCTGAATGCTTCAGTCAAGAAAAATAACCGAAATTAAGCTTAACCACAGATGTCTCATAGCATTATTGATTTTAAAAGTGTTAAGTTTGGTTGTTTTCAACTAGCTTCAACCTATTCCAAAAGTGGGACACATGAGCCAATAACACCTATTTTGTCACAAACAAAACAAAAAATATGGCTGTGTTTGTGTATATATATATACACTGTATATATGTGTGTGTCTGTCTATATGTATGTGTGTTTCTCATGATAACAGGATGTGGTAATTTTAGGGCTGATGGAAAAACGTTTCACACGTGGTTAATTTGCCAATGAATAGCATCACACATCTTATGGGCAGAATTTTATATCTGGCCACCTTCATTTTCTGTCTGTCAAATGAGTCCTAAATCTGGAGGTAAACAGACTGTATTAACATGCCCCTTCAAAGTAATTTTTCATCAAATTTTTTGTTGTTAGCTGAATCATCAAGGGAATCATTTTCATTCAGAAAAGTTTGCTCTTTGCATGCTTTTTACTTAGGAATTAGCAGTTTAACCCTCTTGTTAGGTCAAGTGCTGAAAGGCAGTGCATATTTTTTCCAGTGTCAATGAATGCACTCCAGAGGCTCAGTGTGAGGCAAAGAAGATAAGCGGTACTCCTAACAACATACATCTCATGCTGCATGCTGGGAATGAAAGCAAACAGGTCATTGAATGGAGTTTGCACAAGGCTTGGTCCTAATGGGACAGCAGGTGATGGCATATCCCACCACGAATGTGGTGAAAGATTAGGACATTAATTATTCGAAATAGGTCCAAACACAGAGATTAGCTTGTTGAAATGGATTCGGAAAAGGGTACTGGCATTTAATGTCAATGAAGGCAAAAGCAAACCAGTCACGGTGTTGAAAGTCATGTTTCGCCAATTGCATTGCACATGCAGTGCAACGCGTCTGCTATTTGATTTCTTTCTGGTGACAACACGTGTCAAGGCCCGACTCACTCGACAACGTCTGAAAGAGGCGTTCACATAAACACACTAATGGGCACCATTACCTGCATGCTAATAACCACTTTCCCCTGCGTCCTGGGCCTCCCGCTCCTTGGCCCCCCAACCAAGGCCTCTTCCTCTGCAAACATCAGCCGCTTTGATGAGATAAAAGGGAGCACATACAGCTGGATCCACTGCCGTCTCCCCTTCATTTTCCATTCCAGGGCTTTCCCCCTAGATATCCTCCCTCCAGCGCGTCAGCCCCTTATCCCAGCGGGACCAGAGGTGGTCGGTTTGGGGATGAAGCAGGGCTTTTAACAACCGTGGGCCCAGAAGGCAAAGAGGTGTTTCATATAAAGTTGTCCCACAGGGCTGTTGTAATTCCCACATCCCCCCAGTGTGTGCCTGGAACTCAAGGGAGTCGTCAGCGTTTCATGGGGGGCAGCAGGGGAAAGTCTGCACGCTGACAGATTTCTCACCTTCACAATGAGTTCCAATGTGTGTCCCCACTGGTGCAAACTTGATGCTGTGCCATGTGGTTTACTAAACACTAGGAGAGGCATTCACAGGCGACACTAACGCATATTTACTTAATTGTAAGCTTGTGAGGTGTGCGTAGCCACATTGATTTCCTGCAAAACATAAAGTAGCCTCCGTGAAAATAAACCGTGCTGACCTTTTGACGACGAGACATATATCTCGCTATACAGGAAACAGGAGTGGACTTGCAATTTCCTAAAGAGACACAGGTCCTCTGGTGGTCTACACTATGTCACCTCTATCTCAGAACATGTTTGACGATCACTGAGACTATTCCACCAGCATTTACTTCTCTGAAGAGGTATTTCTACACTTTTCTTTTCAATAAATTATACAGTAGCCCATACTTCAAATGTGCTCAACCGATGCCTGGGAGTATTCCTAAACGTGCACCAAACAATTCCAAGAGCGTATACAGGCACATTGACGAAGACAGCCACTCCTTCAATGATGTGGTGAAGCAGAAATAGGTGTCCAGTCTAACAGGGTGGTGAAAGCCTTCTGCACGATCGCTCCTTCAAGATCTGCCTAATCATCGCATGGTCTGGCCGCCCCTTCATCTCTCAGTGACTCCTTTATTTGACAAAACGCCTCCGTTCCGCAACTCAACGGAGGCAGCCATTGCCTGGCTGACGTCGCCTGTTGTTTCACGTGGTGTAAAGCTTAAAGCAGAATCCTGAAATGTTAGGAAAGGGGTAATGCAGAGTCACAAGGGCTCATTGTTTCACCCTCTTAATCATCTTTTAATGTATCCCCACGGTGATAGCCTCGAGCAGGCCACTGGCTAATGCCACGTGAAGTCCTGTTTCTGCTTTCACTCATTCTCCTGGCCACACCAACAGCCACACAGAGGATGTGAATTATTTTGAAAGTATCTTCATGGAGTGCTTTTTTCCAGTACCAGTGGAGACATCCATGTCATCCACGGGTGTTTATTTACTGCAAGCTCCCTCCCAGCTATAGGAAAGTCTTCCCAACAGGACATGAGTAAATCAGCTCAAACTTGTGGGAATATGCCTTTTGCTTATCCGGGGGGCTGTTACCTAGCTCCCTTACAGGGAATCACCAACATCCATCAAATACATCATATGTTTTCCTTTACGAGTGTCAGTATATTGGGCTCTGGTCAGATTTTGATTTAACAAGCAACTATGGGTGCCTTTATTTTCTCTCACAAGACAAACTGCCAAGATCAACAGCAGCATATCTGATTGGAACATCATTCATTCGACAGAACTTAGAGGAGAATATCGAAGAATGTTTGATCTTAAACAGAGTGTAGCAGACGTTGCCCAGTGGCTTAAGGTTAGGCTATTTGCATCTCTAATGTCCAACAAGGCCTGGTTCTAGGGATCCAGACTGTTTCTCCTCAATGTGTTTGGGTAATCCCTCTTTAACTTTGAAATTCTGAGAGGAACAGACGTTTTAAGGTTTTAAGGTTGGGTTATTGGAAATAGGCACTTCACACATTGTGATTGATGTGTGCAGTTTAAAGAAGTATTACTGCAGGGGCGATGACCTAACATCATGCTCACTTTACAAAGTGCTTCAAAAATCTGTTTATGTTCTTGGCTGAGGCGAGAACTCAAATTACTTTTCCAAATGTTGACACTTCCCATGTACTGTTGTTTGCAGTAGCCCTTGCTGTTGCACATCTTTGTTGGCCAAGTGCCACTAATATGTTACTGTTCTTTCATGTAACATTCCATTTGAGAAAATTTCATTTTTGTCTAAATCCGCACTGTATAA